>CM076569.1:303330991-303484247 GCA_034641835.2 Pinus albicaulis
CGAGAAGCCTCCACCGCCACAACAGAGGCCAATTGAACCCTCGCCAGTGCCAAAAGCCAACCTTTCCAGATGCTAATGACACCTGCAGCTACACAGAAATCAAAGAAGGCCTAGTAATTACCAGAAGCAAGAGGTGTTTGCCTAAAGACAGCTAAACAATTAATACAAATCAAAGATCTTATCTCTAATTGTCAGCAAAACTATTTTTAAAGATTAAGAACAGCCCAGAAGAAAATATTTTCGATCATTAGGCCTCGAAGAGTAGAAACAAAGTTACTTCAACATGACACAGAGCCTCAAAAGTCAAAAAGGGGTCCCACCGAGCTTAATTCATAAATGTAAATCAATCAATACAGACAAATCATCTGTAAACTTCTTCATTGAGCCCCTCAAAAGGTCGAGAAGTATTAAGTTTGTATTAATTGACTCAGGAGATCTATTATTAGATCTCACCTCCTCATTCTTCTATAAATACTTATGTAGAATACGAGAAATCGTTGGTCTCTGGACATCTGATTGCATGTAATAGTTTTCTGAAGCTACTGATGCCATGTTTTCAAATTGAAAATACATAAGCTGATATGAGAAGTTTGAAGTTGCAGAGACCCACCGAGCTTGTTGATTGTAACTAGTTTGAACATCAAATACAAGCTACTGATTCATGGGATCCTGATTTATGTCAATGGTGATGTGTTCCTCACTGTCAATTGTTATTATCTTTAATGTTTTCACTCTGTCCATTTTCTCTAATAAAGAACAACAAATGTAGAGCTAGGATTTACTCTCAACAGTACCCTACTCTTACTGAAAGCTTTATTTCTATGTTTTCTTCATTTTAAAGTTCTCTTTAAAGAGTATATTGAAGCAGGTTGGTTTCAAAGAACTTTCCTGATCTAGATTGCTCTTTGTGATTATTATATGTGTTTCCCTCAGAATATGCTGAAAGCAGGGTAGTTTCGAAGAACTCACCTGATCTTAAGCTATTCCAACTATTTTGTTTTTGTTTTTTAACTTAAATTACTTCAATGCAGGCTAGTTTTAAAGCATTTACCTGATCTCATAATACTTTTATTTTTTTACCTAAGTACATGCCGAAGCAAAATAGTTTGAAAGCACTTATTTGATCTTAGGCTGTTCACTATTCTTCATTTGTTTTGTTCTCCATTTCCTATCTGTTCCATTCCATAAAATCAACTTAAGAGATCCTTTTGACATAAGTGACTTGCCCCATGGATCCTTCTTGAACCTTGCTGTCCAATTAAAATCCTCCTATGACTCCATAGCCCAATGGGTTAAAAATGTTTTTGCCTTTTCTGTCAGCAAAAATCATTCCTTCATTTGCATACATCTTCACCCTTTATTTTGAACTGTCTTCACCTTCATCACGTCTTTGCCCAACCAAAAAACAAACAAAACCCATGCTCTTCATAAATAGCCTAACATCACATTTCAAGTTTTAAAGATCACATCTTTAAACTCATTCATAGAGACATCCCTCTCTGGATTCAGGAGGGCTAGATCCTTGAATCCTAAAGCGGTTTGATGTTGTCTTATCTTTTGGTTTTGCCAATCTGGCCAAAACATAGGAACCCCAACAAGGCCAAAAGGCATGACCAAAAATTCATAATGACCCTCATGAGTTCAAAATGTTTTTTTTTTAATATCTTCAGTCTTCATTCTAATTTCATGATATCCTGAATGAAGATCCAACTTGGTAAAATAAATTGCTACATGTAATTCATCCAATAATTCATCAATCACAAGAATGGGAAATTTATCTTTAATGGTGAGCTTATTAAGTTCCCTATAATCCGAACACATGCGCCATGATCCATCCTTCTTGTGCACCAATACTCTCTTGGAGCAGAGAAAGAACTTTGACTAGGTTGAATTATACCGGACCTCTAACATTTGCAATCATACGTTCAATTTCGCTCTTTTGGACATAAGGATATCTATAAGGCCTGATGTTTGGAGGAACACTTAGTGGAATCAAATGAATATCATGATCATGATCATGAATAGGTGGGATTCCTTTGGGAGTTTCAAACACCTTGGAATGATTGTCCAAGACTTTTGGAGATACGCAGAAATAGATGATTTTGATGTTGGAACTTCTAGTGAGCATAATTGTGCAATTACGCCTCATTGTTCTTTCTTCAGAAGCTTTGTCATGACATTAGAGCTTATTATCTAAGAGCTTCCTACGATACCGTAATTCGACTTCCTTTCCTTGAACAAAAATTCGAAAAGTTCTTGAAAATTAAAAGCTAATCCCCAAAGATTGTAACCATTGTACTCCTAGTACAACATCAGCTCCCCATTGGAATGGAAAGCATTGGAATATTAAATACATATTCCCCCATGGTTAGCTTGATATTATGGCATTTTCTAGAGCAAATTTATAGTTCCTCCATTTGCAACCATCATGACTTAGTCTGGGTATAGGAAACAATTCAAGTCCTTGGCTACCTTACAATGAATAAAATTATGGGTACTCCCCGAATCAATCAACACTATTACTTTTTTCTTCTTGATATGTCCTTCTATCTTGAGAGTTTGAGGAGTGGTAATTCCTGCCAATGCATTACACAATATGGTCAAACTCATTTCTTCCTCTTCTAGAGTTGGTTCCTGGTGTATATCCTATTATTTTAAAGGTTATTGTTCATTTTCTTCTTCCTCTTCACAATCTATGTAAAATCATTTCTTCTCAGTGCACTTATGACCTTTAGTGTATTTGCTATCACAACTATAGCAAAGCCCTTTTTCTCTTTTTTCTTCCAATTGTTGTGGTGTCAACCTTGTGGGTTGTGGAATCTAGGGTAACAACACTTCCATCTTTATATATGTGAGTGGTAGGCTTCCTTGTTGCCATAATTTTACATTCAATTTTTCTTGCCAACCTGAATGTCTTTTCCAATGAATCAGGTTCCCAAACGTGAACTTCATGTTGGATGTTATCATTTAAATTCCCTATGACGACATCAATCTTGTGTTCCTCAGGAATATTAGTTACCCTTATATTCAATTTTTGGAAGTCCTCAATGTGCTCCGCCACTAAACACTTTTGTTTGAGATTTATCAATTGACTAAAGAAGGTGTTGCTTTTTGTATCTTCATAATGTGCTATCATTTCTTGCGTAAAAATTGACCGAGTGACATTTTTTTTACAGGAGCAAAGCCATCGATACCATAAAAATGTATTTTGTTCTAAATGTAAAGTTGCAATGCGTACCTTTTGTGTGTTTTTCACAATATTGAGATCAAAATATTGCTCCATATGTAGTATCCATATTACGAGATCCTTGCCATCAAACTTCCTCATATCCATCTTTGGAATATGGTGGTTCTTCTGTCCAACATTAGAGTTTATGAAATCACGATTAACATTTATTTTGTTCTCGTCATGAGTTTCCTCTACTATCTTTTCACCATTAGGAAACATTTCTTGTATCAAATTTTCCAAACCTTCAATGTCTAATTTTATATCATTCTTCATGTTTTCCATTTTTCCATCGATCTTAGCTTCCATGTCATCCATCTTAGCTTCCATGCCATCCATCTTAGCTTCCATGCCCACTTCCATGCCTTCCATATTAGCTTACAAACCATCCATCTTAGCTTCCACGCCTTTCTTCAAACCATCCATGTTAGTTTCCATGCCTTTCTTCAAAACATCCATTTCATTTTTTGTCTCTCTTTGAGATAGCGAAATTTGGTGCAATTGCTCTTGTAATTTTGATATCTCATGTTGTGTTTCTTCGTCTTCATGATACATAGTAGAGCCTTCTGAAGGCTTAATGGGTGTTGAATTCTTTTTAGGGGCCATTTTAGAACCCAATACTGATATATATTTTTCAATATGCCCTTGGAATAAATTCAAACTAATTTTTTTCAAACGAGACTTATGTAATTCGAAATAAATACACACCTTTTTCTTGCTTTTGAGGAGTGCGATATTGAAACTGAATTATCTTTGTGATTTCAGATCTTCAATATTTTAAATTTGGCATTGAGGTAGCCCTCTGAATCATCTTTCGAATACCACAGATTTGACCTGATTTGGATTCTTGAAGACAAAGTTGTGCCCAATCTCCTATGATGACCTAATTATGGACTGGTTCAGTAGAGCGAACTTGTACGACTTGCCACGTGTCACTTATTGCTCCTTCGCCTCTGAAATTTATAGAAAATAAATTACATTCCATGTGCTTGCGTCCAATTTTTACTGAAAATTCCAATCTGATGCTCAGAGAAAGCATTATGAATATTTTCCCACGATCACCTCTTTGAGATGAAATTCGGGAGCCTGAAAACGTTTTAACTTCCACATACCATATCTCCAAAAATTTTGTGAAAAAAGATCTAAAATTTTTCGATGATGTTCCTCAGGAGTGTGGCTTTGCTCTCTAAAAAAAATTTATTCTGAACATTTGTAGAAAATCAGTTATAGCGAAAATGCCACGATGACCTATTTAGGTTAAATTGAGGAGTTTGAAAAAATCCCTAACTTCCATAGATCATATCTCCAAAAATATTGTGAATCAACCTCTAAAATTGTGTGAAGATGTTCCTCAGGATTTCGGCTTCGTACTCTAAAAATTTCAGCTTCTGAACCTTTGTATAAAAAACATTATAGCAAAAATTCCACGATGACCTGTTTGGAGCAGCAAAACCCTAGAATCCAAATCTCTGATACCAAATTTTGTGAAACCAGCTCCAAAAATAGAAGAAAATAGATATCAACGCCTTATAAATAAGCCACGTCGAGGGGGCAACCCCCAATACATTACATGAATGAACAATTCTTGGATTATACAAAATAAAAAACCTCCTTTCTATATATAGGAGTCCATGGGGCCACAATGTAATCCTAGCCAACCTAAAAATAACAATGTAAGGGAAAAATAATAATAATAATGGGGTTACAGGGGTACAACAATAACAATAAGGGGGCTACACTAATAACAATAAGGGGCTAAACTAGTAATATAGGGACCTAACAGATGATAAGGGGGAATAGGATGTTGATTGATCCCATTAGGAGGCTCACTGATCTGATGTGAAAAAATGACCTATAACATAATTCCCCCTAAAGCGCAAAGTTAGAGGTGATGACTGATGAATGTAGTGTTTTACCTTGTGACAAGTAGGGATCAAGGACAACTGAAGAGCTTCATCTGTTACAATACATTTATCATGACATCTTGTCGTTGTAGTAGGCATACCCATACTCAACTCATAAGCTAACTTAACATGTACAATGATCAAAAGATGTGTCCACAGATGAAATTGGTGGACCATGACTAGATGACCATTTATATGATCATGGTCATCATACATTGTGACCTTTGTATAACTCCTAAAATCGCAGCTTGGATGGATGAAACTAGATTTGGGGTCTTCTTTCTCATTCACATGACCACCAAATGTACAAGTCTAACCATGTGAATCAATGAGTTGGAGTCAAACATGGTAGACCCCATTTGATTACTGACCAATGATGTAATATGTTAAAAAACATGACAGAAACCATTGATGATGTTAATGGCTCTCAAGGTAATACAATACAATCAATATGGTGTGAGTAAATGAGATGATGTCTAACACCACACAGAATCTTTCGTTCAAAGGCCATTCATGTCAACATGTCGTCGACAGCGAGGAGGCTTTTCATTGATGTATGCAAGCACCAAGGTACTAAAGGGGTGTTCCTAAGTCAACTTCCTAGATGATGTGTTGATGTCGACAGGAAGAAACTCATCACAGGAGGGCCTTGATGTATCCCCCATCAACGTGTTAATTTTTGAAACTAAGGTCAAATTCCACATTGGATAGCTCAGATAATTAATATAATAATTTAATTAGGTTTCTCTTTTCAAGATGATCAAAATCAACCTATAGATCGCCCCAATCGGTTAAGCAAAAGTTAAGTTATGAATCAATTTAATATTTTATGGGTTGGCCTAACCGCATGTTGATCCAGTCAAAGCCCCAAGTAGTCACTCACAAAGTTCTAAATATAGGCGACCTCAAGCTCATTTTCACACTTGCTTAAGTGATTTATGATTTGCACCCATCATTTTTTTCTTCTATGTTTTTTTTTTCTCGCACAGGTACGTTGGAAGGAGATCATGCAATGATACACAGTGGATCGAGATCAGGGTCTAAGAAACATTTAAGATCTGGAACTATTGGGAAAAAGCTACAGGCAGGAAAGGCCTAGGTCAACAGAGCCTTGGGCAGGGTGTATTGTGTTTTCGGCCAAGGTTCCAAATCCATTGGCATAGTTTGCTAAGGGCGCGACCAAAGTCCTGAGGTCAAATTGGGTTGATCTGAAGCTTACCCAGGGGCACAGAACGTTGTGGTAGCAGCTCAAATTCCTTCAGCTGTAGGCTGAGCATGTTAAGTTCATGGCTCAGAGAGTTACTGGGAATATCATATTTGTATCACCTTCAGTTGATTGCGCAACGCTTCCAGACTTCAGTCGTTTAGTCACAGTTACATCAGAGTGTCATTGACAAACTCCTGGATTGAGATCTAGGACTTTAGAGTTGAGATCACTTGGTGATATTTCAAATCCGTTTTTTTGCATTATATATCTATAGATATACATATCATATCAGTTTTTTTCTGCTACAGATGTATCTTCAATCCTCATGCGGTAACAGTCGTGTTCATTAGTTTCCTATAGCTAGTGTAAGTGCATTTCAGTGTTCAAATTCAGTTTCCTTCATCCAGAAGTATGGTTATGGTTTTAGTGATTGTATGCTATTTTTTTCTGCATCATAAAGATATGTACTCATGGATCATTGTACTCTAGTCTTTGAATCATTCAATGAAGATACAATAAGGATAATTTCCAAGGGTTTTCCCCATAGTGGGTTTTTCCCTCATCTCGGACCAATCCTGGTGTCTCTATGTGTTCATGCTTCTCTTCCCTTGATCTTTTCTTTTCCGATGTTTAGATGATGATGATGATGATGATGGTGTTGTTCTTTCCACATAGTTTCATTTTCTAATGGTTAATGATATAGATATTTACAATGGAAAAATTATTTGGGGTGAATGCAACATGTTAATGAATAAATGTAAAGATCAATGCTGCTTTATGAAAAAATAACATGGTATTAGAGCTGGTTGAATAAAATACATGAAGATCACCCCAAGGATACACTTCTATCAAAGAAAGCAAAGGATGGTAGAGACCTAAAATAATTATAGGGAATGAATCAAACCCTAGGCAGTTAGTGGATAAGGGTTTGAGAGAAATTATGGTTTATGGTAAAGTCTTGAGATTTGGTTTATGAGACCCTTGCATAGCCTTTGGAAAGATGCTCAAGAACTTGGATCGATTTGACAACTGACCTGGGTTACTGATAAAGTTTTTGGTTGAAGGCAACATTGTTTTATGGATGGCTCTTGAAGGTTGATTCGAGAGAGAGAGGATTATGTCTCTTTGGAGATAAGTATTCCTTGACTTATTTCCATACTTTTGTTTACATTTACGGACCTGAATGATTATTGTTTCTAGTCACTACTTCCTTCATTAATATTTGAGTACTTGTATATTTCTAACCTCAGTGATGAGATGTGATGGATGGATCCCTCTTAGGGTTATTTGGATCTGCAGTAAAGAAGGCTAGATCTGGAAATGTTGGAAAGAAGGTTAGATCTGGAAATGCTAGAAAGATGACTAGATCCAGAAAAGGTAAAAATGCACTTTATCACTACAAGATTCCTATGTGAAGGTGCACAGGAGATGCATGGTATATTATGTTATGATTTAGCTACATCATTGGATGGCTAGGTAAGCCCTTCAGTATATTGAGAATGTCTACTTCTTGGATGGCTCATGCATGAGAATATAAGAGTGATTGAGATTTATGTTGATGAAATGGTGCACCTAGTATTGAATGGTTTGTTCATGATGATCTACTTAATTATGCGAGAGTACTTGATGTGATTTCCGATCACGGATATAGTAGCATAACTTAATGTGTGGCTAACATCTATTGCTTTTAGATCCTGGTTCTGATTTTTAGTGGATGGTACTATTGATTATTAATATGCATGAGATCTGTTGGGTCTATTATAGAAGGTTACCTCATTTATGTAATATTTATAATGCATGTGATGCACACAATGAAAACTCATGGAAAAGAGTGTTTGCACCTTGTTGGTTTATTGATTAACCTAACTTGATCTCATTGGTTATGATATGCATGAAATTGGAAACTATGCATGGTATTGGAAACTGTGATGTTAAAGTCATGTCTATAAGATTAATGTTTTATATTTGTGACTTTTTGCCGTTATATCATGCGGTGAAATTAAATGCTTTAACTTGATATTATGTTATCGGGATCATAAGATTGTGTTGTCACATCAGCCTGCTGTCCTCATCTTTCAAGTCCAGCCTTTGATGAAATATTAATGACATGATATTGATGATCATGATGGATATGTGTTTATGATCTAACAAATCTCTTGTTGCATGACCCCTATAGAGATAGGTTGATGACCTGAATGAAGTGGATTCTCATTCAGAGGGAGAATCTCTCTCCTAATAGACTCTTACTCATATTTTTGGTTTATGATCTATTGAAATATGATTTAAGTATATGACATTTTTTATCTACAGCATAGGTATGAGCCTCATTCATGAAAAGGAAGGGTCATAAATGTGACTATGCCTGAGATACACATAATTGAATTTATGTATAATGAATTTGGTTTATACTCTAAATCCATGGATCTTTGATTTTTCCTGTCGTTGTGAACTAGTTTCTAGTATTGTTGGAAATGAGCATGAAATTAGATCGTCACTTGGAATATGTCAATTCTCGAGATGTATTGCAGATTCCAGTAAGATATGTCAGCTAGGAAATTTTGTATGTTTGAACCAAATTTGTGTGTGCGAGTGACCGAGACATTCATATGGATATTTAATTGTGTTTGAGGATTGTGCGTCATGTTTTGTCTTATTGATATTAATAAATTGTGTTTGGTACTTTTGACATGATGCTTAATGATTGAGACATGTCTGAATTTATAGATCTTACCGTGAATGCACATTTGTATTTGACATGATTTGATTTGGTGATGGTTGATTTTCCCAGATGACTATGTTATGCAAACATATTTACCTTCAGTGTCATATGTGAGTATGTAGACGTATGATTTTGTATTGGCCTCTTTGTTCCTAGCACAATGGTTGTTGTGACTTAGTATGAACATGCATGATTTAATCGTAATGTGTATGCACTTACATCTAATGATGGAAATGGCCTATAATGACATGTTAAATGATAGAATTGAGAGCTTGACATGAAGTGAAGTCAACTTGATATGTGTGTTACCTGTCTCTGGTTGAAATAATTGATAAATATTAAATCAATGTCTTTGATAATAGTTGTGACTAACTTCTAAACGTGGATGAGCAGATTTAGTTAACACCACATTGATTTGAGTAAGTCTGGATATGTTGGCATGATAATGACTTAGAGAGTGTTGCATGATGCAAACTCCTTGATTCAGATTTGTTTATATGTGTATGTTATTTGGTGAAGTAAGGATAATGAGTTCCAAGGTATGGTCTTGATATTGATTATGGCTTTGATTATACATACTGATAGTCTATCATTGGCAGGTTATGAGCCTCTAAAAATATAAGTAAGAGGGATATAACTTTTAGATATCGTAATGATGTATCATGGCATGATAAATTGATATCTGGAATTTGGAAAAGAAACTCCATATAGAAATATAGTTGAAATTTATTAGTGTAATATAAATCATTGGATACTCTGATTTAAAGTTAAAATATTGATTAAACGTGATATGAAATCTGGTAGTTGATTGAAGCATTGATGTTTCGTGTTGAACATTCATTCGTATATGATGTATATAACATGATTGAATTCATGATTGAGTTGCTTCACTCAGAATTTCCACCAAATATCTTTTATTTGGTTGAGATATTTCTCCCATGATATGTAGTTGCATGAATTAAATAATGATGTTTTGGATTGATGAGAACATTTGGACATTGCCTTAGGATGAGATCTATCATGACACTTTGGACGAGAGGTCCATAGCACAACCAAGGTCGGGTGCAATGCCGCTAGCAAGGCTAGTTGTGAGGCATGATGTAGAAGCTCCTTAGAGAGTTTATCGAGTATGATCTAGATAAGACATGGATACATGATGATGACAAAGAATCCAAAATACATATAGTTGGGACTATGTGTTATCCATTCATTTGAGACATCGAAACTGTCTAAGACAAGCTGAGGCTTATGATACTCACCTTCATGAGAGGGAGGATGATTATAATTTCCATGCGTTTGACACTTCCATGAGAGGGAGGATGTTTATGGTATCTTGTTGTTATTGGTATCTTGCTGTGATTTACATGATTATGTATGTTCTAACATTACACTTGATTCGATGTCCTGTAGGTACAAGAATCAGTAGATACCATATGAGAGTAGTGTTGATTGAGGACACTGAGCCAGATCTTCCTCTCTGTTTGAGCTCCCAGAAAGAGGAATTGAGATAGAGGGTTCCTAGGTTTGAGGGGACTATAGAAAATAGGGCATATTCCCTATCTGTTACCCATGGTTGAGAATGTTTCTCCCCTATCCACATAGGGTCGTAGAATGTTGTTCCCCTATTAAGTATTTACGGAGTATACCCCAGTTGGCATGATACCCACAAGTTGGGTCGGCTTGTTGGGAATACCACTCCTTGTTTGGAAAATGAGTTGAGAGTGTACTTGGGGTGTACAACCCAAGAGGATTATGATGCAGGTGTTCTACCACATGACTATTCAGAGTCATCGATGGGAAGATTAGTAGGAATAGGATGAGTCGTGATAAATCTATACGGTTCCGATTTGAGAGTGTGCTCCCTAATGTAATTCCAAGGCAAAGATAAACTCCCCTGCATGATTGAATATCCTATTACTAGATATGGGGTTGTAGAGGTATATCTCCCCCATGAGATTCTGGGTCGATATGTGCTCCCTGATCCTGTTACATGTTGATATGTACTCCCTGTTGATATGCTCTTCGATGATGATATTTCGGGTAGTAGCTCGACGATAGAGATTGCATGATGACAGCCTGACGAATGAAGGGTGGTAGCCCAAGCTCCCCTCAGGTGACAATTTTTTCTTCTAGATCTGAGAATATTCAGTATACAAGCAGAAAAAATCAAGAGATAAACAGAAATAAGCATGAAGGGTAAATTGATGATTTGTAATAAGAAAGGTTTATAGCATGACAACTACATGACAGAGATGTTCAGTGACGATACATGGTGATACATGAATATCAAAATAGCATATTGATTGATGATCAGATAAAGCAGATTGTGTTGAGTCGTGATGACTCCATGATGCAGAGAACTACAAGCAGAGATTGCAAAGTGGAATTCTTCCTAGTTGAGAGGGTGTGTTAATTTTTGTAGCTAAGGTCAAATTCCACATTGTATAGCTCAAATGATTTAATATAATAATTTAATTAGATTCCTCTTTTCTAGAGGATCAAAATTGACCTATATATCGCCCCAATCGGTTAAGAAAAAGTTAATTTATGAATTAATTTAATACTTTATGGGTTTTCCTAACCGCATGTTGATCCGGTCAAAGCCCCAAGCGGTCAATCACAAATTTATAAATAGAGGCAACCTCAAGCTAATTTTCACACTTGCTCAAGCGATATATGATTTTCATACATCAGTTTATTTTGTCTATGTTTATGTTTTGGCTCACACAGGTACATCGAAGGAGCTCCCACAATGGAACGTAGTGGATCGAGATGAGGATCTGAGACACATTTCAGATCTGGATCTATTGGGAAGGAAAGGCCTAGGTAGTGGCCTAGGTCCGCAAAGCCATGGGTAGGGTGTGTTGTGCCCATGGCCAAGGTGCCAAAGCCGCTGGCATAGCTTGCTAAGGGCATGGCCAAAGTCTTGATGTCAAATTAGGCTTATCTAAAGCTTAGCCGCGGGCTGAGCGTGTTAAGGTCATGGCTGAGAAAGTTACTGGGAAAATCATTTTTGGATCACCTTTAGTTGATTTTGCAGCACTTATAGACTTCAATCGTCCAGTCACAATTGCTTCAGAGTGTCATTGAAAGACTCCTGGATTCAGATCTAGGACTTCAGAGTTGAGATCACTTGGTGATATTTCAGATTCGTGTTTTGGTATTATAGATTTGTATATATGTATATCAGATCTGTTTGTTTCCGTTGCAGATGTATCTTCGGTCCTTATTCAGTATCAGTCATTTTCATTAGATTGCTACAGCCAGTGTTAGTTCATTCCAGTTCTCATATTCAATTTCCTTCATGCAGAAGTATATGTATTTTTTTAGTGCTTGTATGTTATTTGTTTTATATATCATAAAGATATGTACACATGGATCATTGTACTCTTGTTGTTGAATCATTCAATGAAGATCTAAGAAGAATAATTTCCAAGGGTTTTCCCCATAGTGGGTTTTTCCCTGGTCTCAGACTAATCCTGGTGGCTCTATGTGTTCATGCTTCTCTTCCCTTGATCTTTTATTTTCCATTGTTTAGACGATGATGATGATGATGGTGTTGTTCTTTCCGCATAGCTTCATTTTATGATGGTTAATGGTACATATTTGTACAATTTAAAATTTATTTGGGGTGAAGGCAACATGTTAATGAAGAAATGTAACTATCAAAGTAAAGAACAATGTTGCTTTATGAAACATTAACACAACAACACGAAACGAGTATCATGATTGAGATAGAATGATCAGAATGATGTTGATAAGGAACTGGATCAGGAAAGGTAGACATGAATTGAAGGCTTAAGAGTATTATAGTGGATATCAATTGAATGAATTCTCTTGAACACTGGTGACACTGAAAAGAGTTGGCAGCATTGACCCAAAACCGTAATGGAGGCCCTGAAAGTGGTGTGATAACCAAGAGACAAGTATATTACCCAACCCAATGGCCATGGAGATGAAGTGGAAAAGTGTCGTTTTCAAGAGCGACATGTTTCCATTAGAAAAATTGAATCCCCTATTTTCCGAATTTCCCCAACCATACTGGTCAATACCTATTTATTTTTTAACAAGCTTGAAGAGGATAAGATATGCTTGATATGTAAGTTCATCCTTCAAATGAATCCCCATGAGTATTTTTAACGAACCGTGAGAAGGATTGGTTCGGCCTTGTCATGTTCGACAAGTACATTACTGTTTGATGTTTTAACAAGTCCATCGAAGGTAAAACTTGACATCTTTTTCATGTTTAGAGAGTTTGAAAAAGAGGCGGAAATGAAAAATCCACATGTCCCTTTTCATAGATAGTCTCTTAAGTCGGAAAAGGTAGAAAAAAATACTCAAGATAACCTCTTAGCCATGTTCTACTAAGGTATTCATTTTTCATATCTAGTATATCTTAGTCCGGAAAATGATTAAACTTATACTAAGTAGACACCTTTTCATTTATTTTTACGAGTTTAAAAAGGCAAGTGCTCAATAATTTTTTCATATTTTGGGAGTCTGAAAAGAGATGGAAGAGGATTCCAGGGTGTTTCCTTTTTCATTTCTTTATAGAGACTGAAAAAAGAGATAAAATTATACTCTTTGGTAAAAAATTCTTGTTAAAAACATGTTAAAAATTGCTAACAGCCGTCGACCTGCTCAAAACACCATAAGAAGGACTAAACACACTTGTTTCATAGTAAAACTTAAGATCTGGGTCAAAATATTAAAAATGGATAAAATAACGAGAAAATGACCATAAACACTCAAAATGACTTTTCATTTTCACCATTTCACATTTTACCTTTAGCAGTGAGTATTTGGAGCACTTTTTCCCTTGATCTTCTGCAACTGATTGCGAACAATCTAGGGAACCATTTCGAGTTTCATCGGATCCAACTGTTGAAATTGGAAACAAGAAGGGCTTCTAATTTAATTTTTCCTTAAATTTAATTAGAAAGAAATTGTAATTCCACATCACATCACAGCTTGTACAAGTTAACTAAGTCAGGAAGACTTAGTTAGCTCATTCAATTTGATTTGAGGGTCAAACTAGAGGCATGTAGAGTTCTCCCACTACAAGGAAAAGTCCCTCTAGCAGAGGTTATAAAGGAGGCTTTTAGTGTTATAAACTTGGCCAAAATTGTCAAAAGAAAATTTGCTACAACATATGTTTATGGTTACGGAGGTTTTTGCGGAGCTTTTAACAGAAATTCAACACAACTAAAAAAAAATGGGCGGCTAGAGGTTATTATGGATGTTTTTTCATCAGTGTGCTACTACGCCTTTAACACATCGGTGCGTACATGCCGATGACGCCCCAGGGCTCTGTTAGTCCAACTCACCGGGACGTTTAGGTGTAAAACCGCACCAGGCATAGTGTTGTTCATACAATGCATGGGGCCATTCTAATTGGTCTTAGGATTTGTGCGGTGCCTATAGGTCGTATCAATGCACCGGTGTGCCGTATCATAGAAAGGCACCGAGATTTATAATTGGTATCAGTATTCGTGCGATGCCCATAGATCGTAAAAATGCACCGGTGCTTATAGATACGTAAATGCCCCAGTGCGCAGTATCACACAAACGCACCAATATTGATAACTAGTATCAGTATTTGTGCAGTGCCCATAGATTGTATAACGACACCAGTGCGTATAGACACATAAATGCACCGGTGTACATATACTGACACACATCGGTTTTCATGTTGTATTTTTTAGAAACATCGACCTGTGACAGTCCAATTATTGTGATTGTTTTAAATTCATTATTCATCAAAAGTCAACACATCTTATAACAATATTCATATTAATTACATTTTTATTAATGCATTTGAATGTGATGTTTGGATTAATTTGTTATAGCATATTATAATTATTGTGGTTTTTAAAAATTCATTATTCATCAAAAGTTGACACATATATATCTTATAACAATATTCATATGAATTAAATTTTTATTAGTGCATTTGAGAACGACAATGGAGAACGCAATAGAATAAATTAAAACATATTTTATGATTATATATATATATATATATGAATAAGACAATATTTATCATACAAAATGGGACAGTTATTGGTATCCCTTTGTCTTTCAATTGGGACACTATGTCCATTACATTAAACAAAATTTTTGATTTCACAGACATATATATTTCAAAAAATAAAACGCCTTTCTTTGATATCCAAACATAGTGATCATCATTCTTCGCTTGAACTGTTGTCACTGCTAGAGCTACTTCCATGACTTAGGTTATTTTCAGGAATGTTTTGTTCATGGTGTTGATTGTTTTATTCTTCTTCACCTTCCATCTACAAACATAAAAATAAACTGAAATGAGTGTATATACATTGGTGAGAATAATGAAAATTGCAATATTAAATAATATACATCAATGTAAATCGAAAAGAAAAATGACATACCAGAGCAAAAATTGACTCATAAATTATACACATTCTTTCAAAACCATGTACCATGCCATCTTTCAAAATTTCATCTGTTGGTGCAGTTCCATACTTTTTTTCCTGCAAGTTTTATACCCCATAAAAAATCATATATTTAATATAAAAGATGTTTTTGTACTATTAATTATAGACGGAGCTAAGTAAAACAAGATCGATAGATGCTTACAAATTTCACAATTAAATTCTGATATGCCAACATATACTCACAACCCATATTTAACCCAATTTCAATCAATTCGTCTGATGGTTCTTCTTTGTATGTTAGCACATGTTTGAAGACATTCAACAATGACGATTTTTGTCAAACAACTTTAAAAATACAAAAATGAAATATAGCGAAGTTGTTATAAGGAAGTAACAATTACTCACAAACTTAGAGATCAACCTTTTCTTCCTTGTCGTCCTGTTTTATGTGTTGAATGGGTTCCATTTTATTTTCTTTTCTGCAACAAAATTCTTGAAAATTAATATTTAATGCTAAATTTTTTATTTATTGTACCTAATGATCGAAAAATTCAATGGTTACATATTACATTTGAAGCATGTTGTTGTTGTTTGAAAGAACGTCTATAAATTCGTTCCACTAGATCCCTCAAACTTTTGTAAAAGTTTTTCCCCTTTCGTTAACTTCCAGCACCACTCCAAATGAGCTGAGCAATTTATTTCATTTGCGTGTTCTATTTCTTTTCTTTTCTTAGAACAACATTCCTTTTCTGAGTTCTTGGTTCATGTACAACATTAAACAGATGTGAATTAGTAGACTATTTGACACATGTTATCTAATAATTTTAAGTATATTATTAATGATAATTAAGAAAATAAACTCATATTGGATCGATAGTATTTTTTCATTCACCCGATTCATCCTTTTGCAATTTTTCCATTAAACTTTTATGCTCTTCTGGTCCTAGATTAGAAATAATCATATCGAGCTTCATCATTTTGTGGCTATGCATGATACACAGTAAACAATACATATTAGTTAAACTTACATATAGTTCAAAAATAATATTTTTTATAAAGAATTTACAAAGAACTTGTCTTTTTTGCTTTTCTTGATGTGTTAACAGTATTTTTGTTACTTGATCTCTTGTCAGACATTTCTTTATCAATCTGAAACCTGTACCATATCATTCATTAATATATTTATAAATAAATTCTCAACTTTTCAGGTAGAAAATAAATCTCAAGGTATCGGTGCACCTTTCACGAGGTCTGCACCGCTGCCGGTGCATTTGGATATTAACAACGCACCGCAAAACAGTATAATACGTTGTAAGGTGCGTTGGGTATTGTAAACACACCGCAAAAAATAGTGTAATAGACCTAACGGTGCGTGGGGTATTATAAACGCACCGCAAAACAGTGTAATACACCGTATGGTGCTTTCCTAGTTAAATGGAGCACCAGTGCCCTATTTTAGATTTGGCGCACGGATTTAGAAAAAAAAATTCATTTTTTTTACTACAGTACTTTCGCGGTGCGTTGTATGATACAGATCACTAGTGCGGTATAGTACACAGGGTGCACCAATAAAGAACAATCCATTTTTTCAAAAATTCACACAATGGCCGAATGGATTGGGATCTGACTATGCAAGTCATCTCATGGGTTGGACGTCAATCTAAAATGAAAAACCCTAATTTTTAAATCACAGAAACAGGGAGAAGAAACGGAAAAAACAAAAAAATGAAGGGTTTAGGGTAAAAATGGATAAACTGCAGAAAAAAAGGTAAAAAAAATAATCAAATTTAATGACAAGATGGTTTCAAATTCTATGATACAGGGTTTGAATCACCAGAGGTTTGGTTTCTGATTGTCTGAATACTTCTATTCGAATGTATTTTGTTGCTCCACAGTATCCTCTTGCTCTCTTGCTCCAGGTTGTCTCCTGCAAATATCTAGCTGAAAATTTTAGCAAAAATAGGGAAATAATGAAAAGTGTTTAGTATTTAAAGAATTATTTTATGAAATTAGATTTTCAAAAATATTTTGCCGCCCATTTTTCAAATTGCCGCTTTTTTTTCACTTAAAGAAAATAAAGTTGTGTTTTTTTTATTTGTGTTTATTCGTTACCGGTGCGGAAGAGTTGTGACACACCGGTGTGTCTTATTTATATGACACATCGGTGCGTGTTATGATAATAAGCGCATTGGACTATATAAAGTTCTTTTTTTTTATGTAATATCATAATAAAATAATTATAATTATAAAGTACATGAATTTATTTCATTATTTTCTAAATTTTTTTTTTTTTTAAACTGTAACGGGTATGTTTTTATGTATTTGGAAAAAAAGGTTGGACTTACGCCAAAGCAGCCACCATTACATTGCAACTATCCCTATTTCTAGTGTTGTTATAAATTTCAGCATTCTCATGGGTTACAAATTTGAAATGAGTTATCATCATTTATAAGGAGTTGTCCTTTCAAGAGAGTGCATCCTTTGTTCGCCATTAGATCTGCTTCGCTGTTGAAGTTTCTGAGAATATGAAAGAACTTGTAGGAGGAAAAATCGAGCAAGACTCTCTTTAGTCTACTCAGAGTTTTGTTGATACTTGCGTTGCAGAACAACTCTTCCAAATTTAATTTTTTTATTAAGATTCTAAGTCTCCAAAAGCTTGGAATTATTCAACACCTCTGTCTCTGGCTATTTGACAAGCTTTGAGGAGGCCTAGAATCTCTACTTGGTTGTTGGTTTTCTACTCGATGCCCCAACAAAAGCAGTACCTTCTTGATCCGTCTGGGGCATACATGAACCCTTCTGCTCTTGCTACTCCGAGGTTACCTTTGGAAGCCCCATCAAAGAAAATCGCATTTAAGTTTTGTTTTCGCCACCATTCTTGAATGGTAGCATCAGAGTCTCTTTTGCGGCATTCTGCATTTGCTGAATGAGGGGCTAACAGCTGCTTCCGAGGGTGGGGAACAGGGGGCCCAGCCACCTCTTTTCTTCAGGGAGAAGCAAGGGATCTTCTGAGAAATATTGTTGTTGGGATGCTTCTAGGAGGAAATATTTAGCCTTTACTGCTACTGAGAGGGGAGCTTGCATAGTTTCATTGAATATCAGGTCGTTCCGGGCCAACCATATCTGCCAGCACACGAATTTGAGGATGGCAATCCAAAATTTTCGCCAGTAGGATTTACTAGGGATTTTATTGGGGTATCATTGAGTCCATGAGGCAAAAAGGTCTGCAACAGAGTTAAATGGAGGGACTAAATTTGAAGCTCATGGAGAATGAGTCCCCACACTTCTTTGGCAAACATGCATTCCATGAAGAGATGCTTGGCTATTTCAATATTTTTTTTGCAAAGCTCGCATCTATGCAGTCCAACTGTGCTTTTTTCTTCAGGTTGTCTCCAATTAACAACTTATTGTGGACCAGCGTCCAAAAGAAGAAATTAACTTTGGGTAATGCAAGCGGTTCCCATACTTTCTTCCAAAATTCCGGTGTTTGACTATTTTTCCTTGTGGGCTGGAGGGCTTTATAGGCTTTATAGGTTCCATTATGCAGTCATACCACAAATTTGTATGCTTACCATTGCCTGGGATATTATACGCCTTTCCTTTAAAAAAAATTATACTTTTACTGCATAATTTCCATACCTTTGTGCATTTGATTGTTTGGCTTGTTTGCAGATTTCTGAGTGGAATATTGTGAGCATACTTCGATTTTAGTATTTCACTGACTGGATGTTTGGGATCCTTGAATAATTTCCGCAGAATTTTTCCTCCCATCGCCAGATTGACAAGAGCACGGTCACGAATATGCAGTTGTCCCTCTGATTGATATTTTAACGAGGTCCCATTTTACTAAATGAATTTTTTGTTTATATCCCTTACCCCCTTGCCAAAGGAAATCTCAAAGAAGTTTGGAGATTTGATCCATCATGCTTTTTGGAGCAATTAGGAATGCTGCTTGGTAAATAGGGATTGCAGACAACATGGATTTAATCAAGATTACCTTACCTCCTTTTGTGAGCCAGTATCCTCCCCACTCTGTTATTTTTTATTTTATTTTGCTGATGATTTCACTCCACAGCGACCTCTTGTTGAACCCATTTGTGATGGGAAGACCAAGATATTTTATCTTATCCCAGTGGGCATGACTTTTGAATCCGAGAAGATTCGATATGCTTGTGAGCTCATGCTGCTCAATATTACATCTATAGAATTCACTTTTTCTTTCGTTAACTAATGCTCCCGAGACCCTGCAGTAGCATTTAAGAACAGAATCAAAGGCTTTGGCAATTCTGGGAGAGGCGCCTCCAAGGAGGAGAGAATCATCCGCAAAGAGAGCATGGTTCTGAGATGCAGAGCCAATAGAAGGTTTGAGGCCAGGAAGCAAACCTGTAGCTTTTTCGACTGATAGCTTTCTACTAAGAGAGTCTGCCATCATGATATACATGAAGGGAGAGAGAGGGTAGCCCTGCCTAAGGCCTCTCTGGGCTTGGAAAAATGAAGTTGGGAGACCGTTTACTAGAGGAGCTATCCAGGGGTTATTAGTGCAGGCTATGATGAGATTGACAAAATGGGGCAAGAAACCAAAAGAGTGGAGGACTTTGTAGAGGAAAGAGTGATTGACTCTATCGAAACCATTAGCCATGTTGAGTTTTATCAGCATCCCTTTTTATTTTCGCTGATTGCTTGAGTGAATTGTCTCCTAGACTTGGATGACATTATCCAAGATATGCTTGCCTTCAACAAAGCCTCCTTGGTTGCAAGAGATCAGCCTATTAAGCAGCGACTTAATCCTATTTGCCAGAAGCTTTGCCAGAATTTTGTAAGAGGCGTTACAAAGCGAAATGGGCCTGAATCTAGCAAAGGTTTCAGGGTTGGTTTCTTTAGGAATTAAGGCGAGGTAGGAGGAATTGGTTCCTCCTCCTACCTTATCTTTTTCCATGAACCCTCTTATCATCTTTAAGATATCTATTTTGATGATGCCCCAGCACGTCTTGTAAAAGTGAATGGTAAATCCATCAAGCCCAGGTGCCTTATCTGAATCCATAGACCAAATAACTTTGGTGATTTCTTCTTCAGTGATAGGATTAATGAGGGCGGAATTGTCTTCAGGGCTGACTAGAAGAGGGATTTTTGAGAGGAGATCAGTTTTTTCCTCCTCATTTCCTTGAGTTCCTACGATTTAAAGATGTCTAAAATGGCTTTCAGCTGCCTCTTTAATCTGGCTGAACCCTTTGCAGATCTACCCCTCTGTTGTTGTTATTTTAGATATGTGATTTCTAGAGAGTCTTGCTCGATATTAATGGTAGAAAAAGGAGGTATTCCGGTCCCCTGCCTTCAACCACAAACTTCGAGATTTGATTCTCCAATACTCTTCTTCCATTTGGAAAGATCGGAAGGATGAGCATTGAATTTTTACTTCTTTGTCGAGCAACGCTGTAGTGATATCTTTACTTTCCATTTCAACTTGCAGGGCCTCCAAAGATTGCATTATTTCTTTTCTTTGGCTGGTTGGATTTGGGATAGGTTTCCTTATCCAATCCTTCAGGGCTTGCTTTTTGGCTCTAAGTTTTTGTTCCCAAACATAAATAGAGGACCCTGAGAAGGATTTGGCCCACGCTATTTTCGTTGTTTCAAAAAAGCCTTCCCTTTCGATCCAGAGAGGACTGAATCAGAAAGGGATTGGACCCAGGTCTTCTTCATCTTCCAGTATTAGCTGTACTGGTTTGTGATCTGAAGTCAATTTGGGAAGAATTTTGGTAATGATAATCTTCTTATCCATCATCAAGGTGCCTTGCACCAAGAATCTGTCTAGACGGGCAGAAATATGGTCCTCCCCTGCTCTATTATTGGTCCATGTGTAAAACACTTTGACCAGGATGAAATCTAGAAGATCCCATTGTTGGATGAGATCTTCCACCAAGGGCAGCATGGGGTCTCTGCTGCTATTTCCTCCCCTTTTTTCTTTAACTTTCAGAAAATTATTTAAATCCCTGGCAAGAATGATGCTGTTAGGGGAATGTTGCTCTAAAAATTCGGAAAGAGAGTTCCAACAGTCTCTCTTTTCAGAATACAGGACAGGTACATAAACATTGAAGAGAGAGATGGTCAACTTACTTATGCAATGCGTTAATTTTGTGAAGATCCAGTGCTGGGTTTCCTGGGATTTGTTCAGATGGAGGAGTTCTTCTGTCCAAAGAGTTGCCAGCCCTCTGGAAGAGCCTCTTCAACTTACTATTCTACCTGCGCTTTTCTTCCATTTCGACTTATTGATATCTATAAGGGCTTTCCCTTCTATCTTAGTCTCTTGGAGCATGAGAATATCTGAGGGGTCTATTTTCAGAAGATCCTTGACCGCTTCCGCTTTCGAAGGGTTCCCCAGTCCTCTGCAGTTCCAAGAGACGAGACACATCATTTACCGGGGGGGGTGGGAGACTCCATTAGGGGGCCTTGTTCTAGTATTTCTCCCGATAGACATCTCTATGTGGGCTAGCTTCCTTGGGTTTTGAGCCTTTCGGCCTCCTCTTCCCTTACTTCTCTGTGGGATTTCCTGCCGACTTTTTTTGTAGGTTGCTCATAGGTTTCATCCTCCGAGGAGCCTGAGCTATCTGCTGGTTTTTTCCTTGTGACTTCTGCATATGAGGGATTGGAGGGACTACCTTAGGAGGCTTCAGGTTGTACTTTTTCCCCGTCTTCTTTGTTGGGGATAGGAGGTCTGGTCTGATCCAGATTTTCTAAGACTGTTTTAGCTGGGTTGATATGACTGCTTTCTTTGCCATTTATATCCTTTTCTTGGGTGGGATTGGAGCTGCTTGGAGCACCTTTCCCATTGCCTTTTCTTTGATTAGAATTTTTTTGGACTAGGGTCCATTGCTCACCATTTTGTTTATTTGGCTGTTCTTCTGCCTTTTTCTTGCAGTGTTTAGCAAAATTCCCATGGTCGTGGCAGTGTCTACATTTGAAGGGGAGTTGTTCATAGTCCTGTTCTTGGACATGCGTCCACCCTGCAACTATAAGCTTGATGGCTTCCAGCAATCCCTCCTCCAGATCTACTTCGACACAGATCCAGGCGCATGAGTATTGATATTTTCTTGTAGTTTGATCTATGAATTTTATTAAGGCGTTGCCGATGATCTGAAGGGACTTTTGATTCCAGCAGTGGAGGGGGAGATGGTGGAGCTTCACCCACTCCGGGACAGCAGAAGGGACATCCTGTGCTGGGTCGAAATATGGCGACCATTTGTTTAGATATAGACCTTGCGGTCCCATAAAATATGGACCATTCCTGAAGATTAAGCTTCTATCCTCTGCACTTTCGAAGATGAACATGAAGAAGCCTTTGCCATCAAAGTAGCTTTTTATTCCTTCTTTGGTTAGTGGTGTCCAATTCCTTTGAGTCCAGTCTTCCACTAACTTGGGAGAAGGCCAGAGGCCCATGAACTAGCCTATGAGACCTCTCTCTATGAGATTCAATGCTGCTTTGCAGGTTTCTTCTTCGAGTAAGGCAACTGAGGGTATGCTTTCCATATTCTTGATGAACTTCTGTTGCATGGCCGAGGGCGGGCGCTTGTTGCATGCGGAAATAATTGCTTTGAATGCAGTGACCTTCGGAGGAGGGGGCAAGGGAAGATTTGTACCCCCAGAGGACACCATGGCTGGACGCTGTTGTGCGAGATCCTAGGCACAACAGCCACAAGGGCGCGCAGGGGAGCTCAGAAGCCCTAGCTCGATTTTGGATCGCTTGGCCTCAGGAGTTGTTGCAAAGTCCATTATTTTCTAAAATTTATTACGTTACAAAAATTCGTATTATTCTACATTTGTTATTTTATAATTATTTGCAAATTTACAAATTTAAATATTTTAATAAAATCATTTCGCATTAATACAATTAAAATTTTCACATTACTAGAATTAAAATTTTACAAATATTTTACATACAATTACAATTAAAAGTAAAATAATTACAACAATTACAATTTTACATTAATTTCACATACATGAATTACGATTAGAATTAAAATTACAATTTGAATTTTACATACAATTACGTTTGCAATTTTACATAGAATTACATTTACAATTACAAGTACAAGTTTACAAATATTTTACATACAATTCAATTAAAATTACAATTACAAATACAATTACAATTTTAGAGTTTTACATACAATTACATTTACAATTTTACATAGAATTACATTTACAATTACAATTACAACTTTATAAATATTTTACATACAATTCCATTAAAATTACAATTACAAATACAATTACAATTTTAGAATTTTACATACAATTACAATTTTACAATTTTTCATATATACAATTACAATCATTTCACAATAAATTAAATATTACAATTACAATTAAAATTTAAATTACAATTACAATCACGACATAATATTTAATAAATACCATGGTAATTTAATATTAAATTAATTAATAAACATCATCACGATCATGATAACCACCGTACAAACATCATATTTGACTAATAAACACATTCAAACATCAAATTAACATTATATATTAAGATCATCACAACACAAACATCAAATATACATCTCAATATGTCAAATAACTCATGCTATCACATATACACATCTATCTGCAAGCTAAACATTAAATGAACATATCTAACATGACCTAACAATATGTGCCACATCATGATGATCACCAACATGAAAATTAAGTACAACTGCAACATGAACATAAAATATATATATATATATATATATATATATATATATATATATATATATAACTGAATAATGTTAAAAATATACAACTGTAATATAAATTTCATGGATCAGGCACTGATGGTAGTATAACAACATCAATAGCAATACTACAAGTGGATTCCTACTCAGTAAAGCTGGGTGCAACCTCAACAGTCGATGGTCGAGCCTGCTCATGATCATGATCACTAGTACTAATGGATGCATCTGCTGGTGATAGTACAACATCAATATGAGCAGTAGTAGTGGAGGCCTGCTCAGTCTATAGTGCAGCCTCGGTGGTCGATGGTCCAGCCTACTCATTATCATCATGACTAGTACTGATGGATGTAGCTGCAGGCTGTTGACTGGATGTGGCCGATGGTCCAACCTCATCTCCATGATGACTGTCAGATGCTTCCAGTGGAGCTTCTGCTCATCAGGTGTGCCGCGAGGTGAACGATTATGAGATGCATGTGATTCACTGCTCGCAGACTCATGTCCATCATGTGTCGCAGCTCAACTGTGCCTATAGCTACGGATAGTCCTCTTGAGTCGCGTAACTGTTGTCGTAGCTCCTACAACATGCCGCATCAGTTCGTACATGTCACGCGACATGCCTCTCCACATCCGTAATAGCCTATTATCGGCATGTATGTCTCTGTAATGAGCGGGCCTGATGCCCACATCAACAATCAATGCAGAGAGTTGGTTGGCCAACTCCATCCTATATCTGGTCTCAGGTCGACCACGCCTAGAAAAAGGCGGCACCGGTGCACCATGATGAGCAGGAGCATGTCTCTCTGTTGCACCGGCCTCATCCTCATCATGATCATGCTCGACATCAGCCATATCCTGATCGTCATCATCAGGATCCACACTTGGATCATGTGGTGGACCTAGCATCTCCTCACCATCAAAAGAGCCAATGTCTGCAAAATATATACAAGTACACAACAATAATTAGACAATTTCATTGCACAATTTAATAAAAACAAGTTAATTAAGAACATGTTAGAATAAATATAAATAAAACAATCATATTACCTCTATCATCTAGCAGCTCATCAGCTATGAAGGGGATGTTGGGACACCCTCGCTAATCTAAGCCCACATAAGGAAATGGGACCAAAATGAAAAGATGAAGCCCGTCAACACTGGCTAAGTAAGTCCAGTGAATCATGTGATATCCTGGTTGGAAACAAAGTGTCTCCCCTCTTGGTCATCATTTGCCCCCACATGTGCATCTAGGCCTCAAACATCGGCCTATGAGGCTTTCGAACAAAACTAGGTCTCATCTCTGGAAACCTCTCAAAAAATAAACAAAACAACTCTGAAGAAAAAGGGAAGTTGACCCTCCCTTGTGCATGAGCACAAAATCTATCTAAGGCCGTACAAAACTGCCGCAAAAAAATTGGCAGACCACCTGACAAGTCAGGGCTGTTGTACTAAAGAATCAACATAATATAAAAGTGAGCAACTAATGCATTGCCCGTCACCAGTGTTGTGCAAAATGGTCGAAATGATAAGGGAGAGGCACTGCACGTCTTGTCTACCAAAAGCACCTATACGTAACTAACCTCCAAAAACCTGAAACTCTGAAGGAGACAGTACATGTGCTCCAATGTATCTCTGGGAGTAAACTAATTGACTCCTTGTTGCACAACCAGCTGGCACATCTGGGAATGAGGGAAAATCCACCCCTCCCCCTGATAGTCCTGTAATAAAATAAATATCCTCCTCAATGGGTGTGTACCACTGGTCAGGACCAACTTGGAAAGCCTGTTGATGGGCATTCCACCTGCGGATAAGATATCTCAAAAATACACTGTGGGCCTTTAGGGAAGTAGCATCCTCATATAACTTGAGGAGGCCTACCCACCTAAGGATCTCCTGGGTATCTGCAGTAATAGGGTGAGGGTATGCATCTCTCTCCCTCTCTTGGGCCTCCCATTGGCGAATCATGTCATATTGTTCAGCCTTTTGTTGTTGTTGTTCCTCCTCATCTCTCTGAATCATTTCCATATTAAATAAAAAAAATAATTAAAACAGACATGTATTTAGGAATTACATATATATTTTTTTTTTGAAAAAAAAACAAACATACAAGTCGGTGCGCCATAAAAAAATTCACGCACCGATCGCGGTGTGTCTTAAGAATATAGAGCACCGATCCTAGTGCCCCTAATGAAATATAATGCATAGGTCTCGGTGCAGCTGTCTATTTTTCAAGCACTGTTAACTTTATCAAAGTTCAGAATAGCGGTGCGCGAACTGAAATATACGCCTCAGCGTGTATAGTCTTGTTCGCGCACTGACTTCATGAAAATTACATAGCTGACGGTGCGGTATTTTACCTGGCCACACTGTTGACCCTCTTGAAATCCAAAATGTGGTACGCTGACATACACCACGGTAGATAATTCTGTCAATGCACTGCACTGTGATTTCTGTGGTCAATGGTGCGCTTGAATAAATTAGCACACCGCCGTTTATTTTATTTTTTTATTTTAAAATTATTTGGGGCGCCTTTCGGTACCGCCCTGGAAACGGTGTGGCTATCATTAGCACCGGTGGTAGTGAAACCTGTAAATTTTACAGGCAGCACCACTATCCGGTGCAAGCCGAACAAATTCGGCGCACCGCGCAACAATTTTTTTTTTTTTTTAATGGTTATTTTTAAGGTTATTTCAATTTCTAGTCCACTACAAGGCTTAATTATGGAAAAACTAGAAAAATACCTGTACATTTCGTCATCGAGGAGGCATATTGGTTGTAAACTTTTCAAAAGAAAATTTGCCCATCATTTTTCAAAATGCAAGCTGGAGATTGGTGGCCAATGCAGAGCAGCAGTGCGTGCAATGGGTGCAATGAGAGCACCAATGTCAGGATGGCTCAGACAAAGGGAAATGGCACCAGTGCTTGAGAGCTCTGGAGCACTGAGGAAAGTGAAAAGTGAAGTTTTTTTGCCGTAATTTTTTTTTTATTTAACCATGTTCCGGTGCATAGGGTTTTATAGGCGCACCGGTACACTTACGTAAAACTGCACCGGGCTGTGTCAAATTTGGCGCATTGTTTATAATGCACCAGGGTAGTTCCCTAACACCACACTGGGATATTTCAGTTTCGGTGCAAAATTTTGATGAGGCACTGAGGCGGCAAATCCGTAAAGCATTGGTGCCTAATAGTCATAAAGCACCGGTTTTTTGGCCTTAAAATTTTTTTTATGTAACACTATTCCGATTATTTTGCCGTAATTTTTTTTTAATATAACCCTTTATCGGTGCGCATTGTTTATAGGCACACCGGTTCTATTTATTACAAACGCACCGGTCAGTTTGTGTTTTTGCGCGATGTATTATGATGGACCAGTGCAGTTTCTTTCTACCGCACCGGGTCATCTCGGTTTTGGCGCTGTGTTTTATAATGCACCGGCGCAGAATATTTGTGATGCACCGGTGCTATAGAATAATAAGACACACCAAGAGGGTGTGTACGGAGTGCAAGGTGTCCGGTGTGCCAATTTTTTGGTCCGCACCAGTGCTTTCGTGGTTCGAGTGCACCGGGGCAACGTGTAATGATAAGTGCACCGAGAGGAACCCATCCGCAAAACCCTCCGCCCGCCAACCTCCTCTAGTAACCTCCACTAGAAACGGATGTATGGGGTATTTTTCTGTGGGGTTCCTCAAAAACATCTGCTAGAGGGTCTTTTCCTTGTACTGTCCCTAAGTTTTAGGGGAACAGTTGTAGTTTATTTTGATTTGTAATTAGTTAACTCAATTATTTGAGTTAAATCGGTTTAACTAGATCTAACTGAGAGATGAGCTAGTGATAGGTCCAATGAATTAAATTTGATTTAATTTACATGTAGTGATTAATCAGATAACTGAAAATTCAATATAAATAGTTGTTTCATGTCAGTTCTAAGGAAGGCCCAGTTGAGATTGGAGTTAAAGGGAAGAGAACTATCATCTGTATAATTAGAAAATTGTACAGGCCATGCATGAGTTCAATAGGATGCCATCTATGAATTTCCCAATCAATTCTTCCAGGATAGGGCTCCCATCATCATGATCGCACCAAAGATCACCCGAGAAGGTATAATAAGTCTCATTATTCCAGAGTGCATTTTGATTATAATAATGTTGATAACCACGATCGTAAATCATGGCATCGTAAAACGTGCCATTTTTGTGGTTTACATAACCATGTGTTTTCTAAGTGTTGGAAAATGATAGTAGCACAAAGGAGGATGAGGCATGGAAAGCCTTCTCCCCAACAGGAAAATAAATCGGTTATGCAAGTTTGGAGGAAAAAGACCTTTTGCACCCATTGCAACTAAAGTGGCCATCAAAGAGCCACGCGCTGGTGACTCCATCCAAAGAAGCGCCTTAAATACAAAGCACCCGTGCGTGAACTAGTCAAAAGAGTTGATCTACAAGCAAAACTCCCACAAGGGGATGACCCATTCACTTTGATAAATGAGAGATGGTTTTTCTAGATTGTTTTTCTACATATGTTAGCTTGTCATGGCCTTATTTTTGTAAATCATTTGTTGCATGTTACACTATAAAAGTGATGATGTGTTTTTCCATCACTTCTTTAAGCAAAAATGATATTTTGGCCTTGTTTTTTGAGTCGTGTGATGCATTTCTTTCATGTAAAAGTGATGAGGTGTTTTCCATTACTTCTAAATGCGACAATGATGTCTTGTCTTCTAATGATAGCTAGGGTGTGATTTTGATGTAATTTTGACCACCAAGTACATGTTATAAACTCCTGGCAAGTATGGGAATCTTTGGGTCATAAATTGGTCAATTTGAGCATGTAATTTGTAGGGGATGGTACTATAGGTTTGCAGAAGTTGTAGGTGTCATTTCATCAATTATGGCTCCGAAGGACACAGGTGAAGGAGAAGGAAGGGTGAATTTTCAGGACACTTATGGTGTAGACATAGTACACAACAGTTGCAGATTCTTGTTGATGCTTTTGGAGGACCAAAAGCTCCTTAGTGGGTAGGATTGATCCAGGTGGCTCTAGAGACACACAGAGGACAAAGAGGGCTCAAAAATTAAAGTGTTTGGATTTATCGCGAACTAGGTTCAGGTTGAAGATCTCGTCATCCTGATCGCATTGGTGCAAATGGATCATCAAACCGAGCTCGTACACGAAATTTAGGAGCAGTCTAAGTTTTGGGTTGACTTGGATGACTTGGTAGGTTAAGGGAGACACACTTTGGATGAAACCCAACCACCAAATTCCATCCAATTCCGACCAAATACCAGGCGAAATTGTGGCCTGTTTAAAAGCACTCCTACGACCAAAAATTTGAATTTTTAAAATTGACTATTTGTTTTAAATTAAAATAAAAAAATATTAAAAAAAAGGGGTGCGAGCCGTGACCCCCAACACCCCCATCGGACCCACACTCCATGGCATATATTTTTATAATATATATAAATATCTATTGTAACAAAGCCCGAAGCTGGTGGGAGTTGAACCCGCGCCCGACCCCACCCATGCGGAAGCCCCCCATGCAATGGAACCAACAACATTCATAACAATTGCGGTGGGGTGTTTGGCAATCAACCTTGCCACCCCAACTAACCTTTACCTCCATATTACGACAGCAACCATTAAAATGGTGGCGGAATTTTTTAACCCACTGCAAACCCTCCTTATATTGCATTGGACCAGCCGAAATGGTGGGGTGGGCCACCCAATATGGACCCGACCTCCCACATGTATTAAAATCAATATGTCGACATTCAAAAAAGGAATGCGTAGCTTTTTTATAAAAAAAAAAAAACTAATTCTACTTTTTATGAAGGGGGCGGGGTTTGACCACCTGACCCCCTCCCTTAGATTGAGGATCCATAACCAACGTGCCACGACGACCTCGGTGTGAAGTCTGCTTCTTTTTTGTTATATAAGTCTGTTGTTATATAAGTCTGCAATTCAGAAGTGTGCCCAGGCCAAGGAGGAGCAGAGCATGCACGGAATTCGAGATTTAATATTTTTTTTATTGCAGGAAAGGTGGAACCATGAGCCATGTGCAGAGGTAGGTGAAACCTTGATTGAGCCCAACTTTCAAGAGGGCGAAATTTTGACAGTGTCCAAATGGGACAAATTTTATGTCTTTTTTGCACTACTCAACACCACGAATCTAATGGTGCATTCAGATTTTCCATCTAAGCTTTATATTTTTTTATCACTTTTTGAAGTGAAGTTGCAGGTGTCAGCTTTCAGTGAGTGAGCAGTCGATTTCACACCTTTCGACGCCACGATTTTGATGCTGATTTCAGATCCAGCAGCAAAGAAACTCATTCTTCATTCATCTTCAATGTGAGGTATATGATGAGTTTATTTCATGTACTTCTTTGTCTTTTTGTGTCTGAGATGCATTGTGTTGTACAAATCCCTGTTGATGTTTGATGTGGGATCTTGTTTTGTTATTGATGTACTTTTTGTCATGGATTTGTATTACGTTTGAGATCCTTTTGATGCCATATTGGCGGGATACTCATTGTCACATGTATGTTGTTTGAGATCCCTTGTTTTCCATGTTGGCGGGATACTCATAGTCATTATGTGTGAGATATTGTCATATTGATAGGAGTCCTTCTTGTGAATGAGAGTTTCGGTAGTGGAACATCTCGTAGAGAGATCTAGTCACTCCTGCATGAGGGCATTTTTCTTGTATGTCATAGAAAACACATCCATGTACATCTTCACTCCTTATAGCACTTAATGCAGCGACCTACACCATCTTAACACCGAGGCTCGGAGATGTAGTCCCTCCTAGACGAACTCCGTTATCAAACGACATGTTCTTATGATTGTTGATATTGACATGTTATGTTCCTCTTCTTTACAACATGCAGTTGTTAATTTATGTTCATTAACGCTTTAATTAAATGAAATTCTAATTTATCAGCTGAAGTAAAAGGTCTTGGTTAAGGGTATCAAGAATTTTCCCTGGATCAAGTGGTATCGGAGCAGGTCTTATTGCTAATTGGATTGCAGGCGTGAGTTTTTAAACGTTCACTAAGTTGAGCCATGGAGAATTTCAAGGACATGTACGCGACCATGCTCAGGGTGTCTGAGAAAGAAAACATGTTGTACGAGGCCTATGAAAAAAAAGTCGCAAAGAACGTCGAATTGAAGACCCTCCTACAGGAAGCGAAGGAGGACAACCGTCGATTACAGCTTTAGTTGCAAGCCACAATAGAGGCGTCAGATGAATTGAAGCACAACAATGAAATCCTTCAAGCAGATAATGATGCATTGAAGGCACTCCTGTAGGTATAGAAGGATGAGAAGTAGTGATTGCAACTTTAGCTACAAGTCATGACAGAAGCCTTGGAGGAAGTGAAGAGCAATGAAGGCATAGAGAAGCCTTATTCACCTGTTTTTCAATCGACAGCTAAGGTAAACGATGTTGATTTCTTTTCAGTTTCATCACATGATATCATTTCAGTTGGAAGTGTGGAGATACCCATTACAGGAACTAGCATGAGACTCCTCACGAAGATGGGGTATAAAGGAGGAGGAATTGGCATTCATGGCCAAGGCATAACCCAACCATTGGAGGTTGTGCAAAGACCTCGCTATGCAGGTTTGGGGTAAATTGAAGAAGGATTTTTAAAAGACGTCAAGGGAAAACATATATTGATGAACTCTCCAGGGAAGAGGAATGATGGGGACACTTCGCCATCATTCCATGGTAATGCATGTTGCAGAGCTAAGGCAATCTCCCATCATCATGATCACACCAGAGATCACCCGAGAAGGTATAATAAGTCTCATTATTCCAGAGTGAATTTTGATTATAAGAATGTTGATAACCATGATCGTAAATCATGGCATCCCAAAACGTGCCATTTTTGTGGTTTACATAACCATGTGTTTTCTAAGTGTTGGAAAAGGATGGAGGCACAAAGGACAATGAGGCATGGAAAGCCTTCTCCCCAGCGGGAAAATAAATCGGTTAAGAAGGTTTGGAGGAAAAATACATTTTGCACCCATTGCAACCGAAGTGGCCATCAAAGAGCCACGTGCTAGAGACTCCATCTAGAGAAGCGCCTTAAAGACAAAGTGCTCGTGCATGAACCAGTCGAAAGATCTGATCGACGAGCAAAAATCCCATAGGGGGATGACCCATTCACTTTGATAAGTGAGAGATGGTTTTTCTAGATTTTTTTTCTAGATATGTTAGCTTGTCATGGCCTTATTTTTGTAAATCATTTGTTGCATGTTACACTATAAAAGTGATGATGTGTTTTTCCATCACTTGTTTAAGCAACAATGATATTTTGGCCTTTTTTTTTAGTCGTGTGATGCATTTCTTTCATGTAAAAGTGATGAGGTGTTTGCCATCACTTCTAAATGTGACAATGATTTCTTGTCTTGTAATGATAGCTGGGATGTGATTTTGATGTAAGTTTGACCACCGAGTACATGTTATAAACTCGTGGCAAGTATGGGAATCTTTGGGTCATAGATTGGTCAATTTGAGCATGTAATTTGTAGGGGATGGTACTACAGGTTTGCAAAAGGTGCAAGTGCCAGTTCATCACTTATGGCTCCGAAGGATGTAGGTGAAGGAGAAGGAAGGGTGACTTTTCAGGACACTCGTGGTGCAGACATAGTACACAACAATTGCAGATTCTTGTTGATGCTTTTGGAGGACCAAAAGCTCCTCAGTGGGGAGGATTGATCCAGGTGGCTCCAGAGACACACAGGACAAAGAGGGCTCAAAAATAAAAGTGTTTGGATTGCTCTCAAATTAGGTTCAGGTTGAATATCTCGTCGTCTTGATCGCAATGGTGTGAACAGTTCGTCAAACTGAGCTCGTACGCGAAAGTTAGGAGCAATCAAAGTTTTGGGTTGACTTGGATTACTTGGCAGGTTAAGGGAGACACAATTTGGATGAAACCTGGCCACCTGATTCCAGCCAGTTCCAACCAAACCCCGGGAAAATTTGTGACCTGTTTAAAAGCACTCCTACAACCAAAAAATCAAATTTTCAAAATTGACTATTTTTTTTAATTAAAACAAAAAAATATTTAAAAAAAGGGGTGGGAGTCGTGACCCCCGCCACCCCCATTTGACCCACACTCCACAGCATATATTTTTATAATATATATAAATATACATTGTAACAAAGTCCGAAGTTGGCGAGAGTTTAACCCACAGTCCGCCCCGCCCATGCGGCATCCCCCATGAAACGGAACCAACTGCATTCATAACAATTGCAGTGGGGTGGTCGACAGTCAACCCTGCCACCCCAACCAACCCTTACCTTCATATTATGGCAGAAACCATTAAAAGGGTGGCAAAGGTTTTTAACCCACCGCCAACCCTCATATTGCATTCGGGCCAGTGGAAATGGTGGGGTGGGCTGCCCAATACGGGCCCGACCCCCCACATGTATTAAAATCAATACGTCGGCATTCAAAAAAAGGAATGCATAGTTTTTTTTTAAACTAATTCGAATTTTTATGAATGGGGCGAGGTTTGACCACTCGACCCCCTCCCTTCCATTGAAGATCCACAACCAATGTGCCACAACGACCTCGTTGTGAAGTCCGCCACTTTTTTGTTGTATAAGTTTGCAATTCAGAAATGTGCTGAAGACAGGGAGGAGCGGAGAGCGCATGGAATTCGAGATTTAATATTGTTTTTATTGCAGGACAAGTGGAACCATGAGCCATGTGTAGAGGCAGGTGGAACTTTGATTGAACCCAACTTTCAGGAGGGCGAAATTTTAACAGTGTCCAAATCGGACAAATTTTATGTCGTTTTTGCACTACTCGATGCCGCGAATCTGATGGCGCATTTAAATTTTCCATCTGAGCTTTGTATTTTTCAATCACTTTTTGAAGTGAAGTTGCAGGTGTCAGCTTTCAATGAGTGAGTAGTCGATTTCACACCTTTTGACACCATAATTTTGAAGGTGATTTCAGATCCAGCAGCAGAGAAGCTCATTCTTCAGCCATCTTCAACATGAGGTATATGATGAGTTTATTTCATGTACTTATTTGTATTTTTTTCTCTGAGATGCATTTTGATGTACAAATCCCTATTGATGTTTGATGTGGGATCCTATTTTTTTATTGATGTACTTTCTGTTATGGATCTGTATTATGTCTGAGATCCCTTTGATGCCATGTTGGCAAGATACTCATTGTCACATGTATGTTGTTTGAGATCCCTTATTTTCCATGTTGGCATGATACTCATAGTCATTATGTGTGAGATATTGTCATACTGATAGGATTCCTTCTTGTGAATTAGAGTTTTGGTAGTGGAACATCTCGTAGAGACGTCTAGCCACTCCTGTGTGAGGGAATTTTTCTTGTATGTTAGAGAAAACACATCCATGTACATCTTCACTCCTTATAGCACTTAATGCAGCGGCCTACACCATATTGACACTGAGGCATGAAATTGTTCATTTATGTTCATTAACGCTTTCATTAAATGCAATTATAGTGTATCAGCTAAAGTAAAAGGTCTTGGTTAAGGGTATCAAGAATTTTCCCTGGATCAAAATCAGATTTCGGTTAAGCGGGCAAGAAGTGAGACTTGTCAAAGGTAAAATGTTTTCACTCTCATGAACTTGGACACTATGCTACAAAATGTATGCACAAGAAAACCAACAAGAAGTCCTTAGGAGGAGTGGCGGGTGAAGCACTTGCTTCAAAGTTTGATTTGTATTAAACCCTCATCACATGCATAGTGTCATCGATGATGGATTATGTGTGGTACTTATATAATGTAGCTTTGTTCCCTATGACTAGGAACAAAGAATTCTTCAGTAACTTGGAGGAGAAGGATATCCAAATGCACATCGAGATGGGAGATGACAGTAGGTATAACGGTATTGGCATAGGTACAATTTGTTGGAAATACTAAGAGGGGGGTGAATCAATATTCCTTTCAATTAGTATTATTATTAATCTTTCAAAGCATTAGTTAATCTTCAATTATTATCAGTGTTTGTACAATGATAGCAGTAAACAAAAGGAACAAAAACACACACATTTTTTAAGGTGGAAACCCCCTCCAGGACAAAAACCACCTGAATGCCTTTCTAATAACTCTTTAATATTCAACTCCAATTGAAAATAAAGCTCCAACTTCCTAGAATCTAGAAAAATCATTCTTCTCCAGCTCCCACTGGATGGACGCTCCAACGCCCAAGATTCTTTAGTAGTCAACTGAACAGATGCCCCAACACCCAATGAGATACAACTCACCCTAGAACCACCCTACCACCCTGAAGTTTTCACAGGCTTGAACCTGTTGGTGGCTTCATGCACCAACCTAGCACTACCCTACTACCCTATAGAAGAATAAAATAATAATGGACTCTTGTACCAGAGAAAATGGTCCACTTTACAATGATATAGAATGATGTAGAAGAAGAAGACACACTAGACCATAACCCAAACCATGACACAACCACCTAATTATGGTCCTATACCTCGTCAATTCTCAGCAAATAGACATTTGTACAAATTTTACAATGATGCTCTTACAATGAATCAGTACAATGATACCTTTACAATGATTGTATGTAGTGTTGCCCACTTGAAGACTTCATGTGGTGAACTTCTTGCTGTTGTTCTGCACCTTGATTGCTTATCTTGTCATGCTACCCTTTCTCACTCTTCATAACATTAGATCATGCATTGAGCCTTATCTTGATGAATATGTAATACCTGCAAAAAATCTTCAATGAAATACCCATGACATGATAATAGCAAAACTTACCTCATCCTGCAGAGCATATGTCAGTGCTAAGAAAAAAGAAATTAGAATACAAAGAACCTAATGCAATTAAGATATGAACATGAATATATAGAATATACTTACCTAGAGCTTACCTCTGCTGCATCATTTTGATGCACCTTGCTTTGCTTTGCTTCCCTAGAAATTTTGGTCCTTTGTAGCCCTTGACATCACATGATCTAGCTTTTTATTTCCTTCTAGGAGCTCGATATTGAATCTGATGTATCTATGTTATTTCAGATCCCCAATATATGATTTTTGGTCCTTTAGTAGCCCTATGATTCTTCTTTCCAATGCCATGGCTCTGATCCTATTTGGATTCTTCAAGAGAAATTTATGCCCAATCTCTCACAATGACCTAATTATGGACTAGTTCAGTAGATCGAACTTGTATGACGTGCCACGTGTCACTCTTTCCTCCTTCAGCTCTGAAATTGAAACACATAAAACTAAATTTTGTGCACCATCTGCCACTTCTTACAAAATTCCAATCCGGTGCTCAGAGAGAGATTTATGACGATTTTCCCAAGGTCACCTTTTTGAGATAAATTTCAGGAGCCTACAAAAACCCTAACTTCTACAGATCATATCTCCGAAAATATTGTGAAACATGATCTGAAATTTTTACACGATCTTCCTCAGGATTTCTTCTTTGCGTGATAAAAATTTCATCTTTTGAATCTTCGTATAGAAAATTTTATAGTGAAAATTCCATGATGACCTGTTTCAAGTAGTGAAATCCCTACATGAGAAGGATATGAGGATCACAATTTATATAGAATTCTTAGGTTTAGAGGGTATTAAATAAGTGAAATGTGGGAGGGATTTTAGGAGCTTAAAAATTATTAATTATTTATGGTTCAATGACCACAACAAATCATTAGTGTCATGCCACAACCCCATGGGGTTTTAGCCCACTAACTGGGGTTACTAACTTCAAACATGAATATCTCTCAAACCGTGAAGAATTACGTGACGAGCCATATATCAATGGAAACATCTCGACAATCAGAAACCATTAAAAAATATCCTTGACTCGGAATATAGTAATTTGGTAGATAAAAATTCCCATGCAAGATCGGGGTAGCCCCTGGTGTTGCTTGGGTTGATATCAATGACAACAACTGATCAACACAATTACCTTTCAGAGGGAGTCAGGTACTCTTCTCACATTAAAATATTTCATGTATGTTCTTGGTTTAAAGATGAATTTGGTTTATGTTCCTATGTTGGAACACCATGGCTATGATGTGATATCCAATGAAGGAAATGTGTTCCTTCATCACAAAGACATGGGACAAGTGAAGAAGATTTTTTTGAGTAAAGAATCTCTACAAATTAGATGTAGAATATTGTGTTGCCTTGAGCACGAAAGCAGATAAGATGGTGAGTCGAGACATCGATGAGTTATGGTATAAGAGGTTTGACCATCTACACCATGGCACTTTGAAGATCATGCAGCAGATTTCTACAGGACTTCCAAAGGGTGCACTTTAGCAGCGAGATACATGCAAAGGGTGTACATTGGGGAAGCATTCCAAAGCCACCTTCATCATAAGGAAAATTGAGAAAAGTATATCCTTGATAGAGTTCACTCAAACATGTGTGGACCGTTCTCGACAGCTTCCACAACAAAGATAGGTATTATGTGATTTTTGTAGATGATTTTTCACCCAAGTATAGGATTTTCTTCATGTATAAGAAAGATCAAATGTTCTCAAACTTTTTTGAGTTCAAGGCACTTGTCAAGAAAGATACAGGGAAGAAGGTGAAGGCTCTGAGGAGAGAAAATTGTGGAGAATATGTCTCTAACAAATTGAATAAATTATGTGCTTCAAAAGGAATTAGAAGGAAATTGATAGCACCTCATAACCAACAGTATAATGGGGTTGTAGAAAGGAAGAACATAACTATTGTGGGTGCAGCATGAGTTATCTTTCATGATCATGGCATATCGTTGCATCTATGGGAGGAAGCATGCAATACAGCAGTATTTGTGCATAACATAAGTCCTCATCGGTTGCTTGGGATAAGTACACCAGAGGAATATTTTTAAGGGAAGAGACCAAATATGTCGCATTTTAAAAATTTTGGTTCATCAGTTTATTGCCATGTGACCAAATATGCTAGGAAGAAGCTATAACCAAGAACTGAGTTAGGGATATTTTTGGGGTACATTGATACACCTCAAAACTATCGAGTGTACTTTCCAGCACACAAGATGACAGTGGTCAGAAGAGATGTGAAATTTGATGAAGAGAAAGCCATGTGAATTTCCCTTTAGAGGGAGCTTCAATTACATGCAGTTGAGGAGCTCTTAGCTCCAAAATAATGATGTGGAACAACCACAAGAAGAGGCGCTGAGAGTGGAAGCACCAAATCATGCAGAGACAAGTTGAGACGAAATGAAGCACACCAGAGAGGCTGACAGGTTGGTGCTTGATGCTAGAGACAATCTGGGAGAACCCACATCACAGTGCATGAAGATAAAGTCCCCAGAGCAGTACATTGGCTACATGGCTCTTATGAGTGAATGTGTAGAAATAGAACCATCCTCTTTTTAGGAATTGGTGTAGCAACGAATTTGGGTTGATGCCATTGTTGAGGAGTATGACTCCATTATCAGAAATAGTGCATGGGAAGTTGTCCCAAGATGAGAGGGGGAGTCACTTGTAGGATCCAGGTGGATCTACAAGGTGAAGCTGGAAGTAGATGGGAATGTGGAGAATCACAAGGCCAATTTTGTGGCCAGAGGGTTCTCTCGGGTGGAAGGGATTGATTATGATGATAACTTTGCACCAGTTGCAAGGTACTCATCAATCATATCCATCCTTTCACTATTGGCACAAATGGGATGGTAGATACATCAGATGGATGTAAAGACAACCTTTCTCAATGGGGTGATTGAGGAAGATGTGTATATTGAGTAACTAGAAGGTTTTGAGACCTTCCACAGAGATTCGCATGCGTGTAGACTCAAGAGAGCATTGTATGGGTTGAAGCAAGCACCTTGTGCTTGGTACACCACGATCGACAGCTACTTCACCAGGTTGGGCTTCACCAAGAGTGAGGCAGATGTGAACCTTTACCATATTTTGGTAGAAGGTAAAATTTTGATCATTTTACTTATGTTGATGATTTGATACTAATAGGTGATGAGAATCTCATCACGTATTACAAAGAGTATCTTGCAAGAGAATTAGAGATGAAGGACATGGGGCTCTTGCACTATTTCTTGGGATTGGAAATTTGAAAAAGAGATGGGGAGCTATTTGTATCTTAGGGAAAGTATGCAAAAAATATTCTTAGTAAGTTACACATGGAGCGAAACACACCCATGGAGACTCCTATAACATGAAACTAGAGGAAGGAAGATGTTACTTCATGTGAAGCAGTAGATGTTATTGTCTACATGTAGCTTGTGGATTCACTCATGTATTTGGTGAACACACGACCAGACATATGATATGTGGTTAACCAGTTGAGTCAAGTTATGGTTAAGCCTACCAAGCTCTTTTGGAAGGCATGCAAGCATGTGTTGAGATACCTCAAAGGCACTACAAAGTTTGGGCTATGGTATAGACGGACAAAGGGAGTGAAGCTTCAAAGCTTCACAGATGCATAATGGGCAGGAATTCCATACAACGGGAAGATAACATTAGGGGGAATATTCAACATATTATCAACATCAGTTTCCTGGTACAACAAGAAAAATATATCATTCATACTCAGTTCAGCGGAGGTAGAGTACATGGCGTCCAGTTAGGCAACATGTGAGGCCATCTTGGTGATGAAGATACGTGTTGGTTTGTTTGGTCGACAGATGGATATGACGGTGATTTATTGTGATAACCAAAGTTGCATCAAACTCTCGGTTAATCCAGTTTTTCATGACAGGTCCTAGCATATTGATATTTGGTATCACCATCTCAAATATTGTTTGTAGAGGTGGATTACGTCATTAGATTACATTCACACAAAGGATAAGGATGCATACATATTGATGAAGGCACTATCAAGAAGTAGAAAATCCCTTTCTTGTTGAGAGGGAGTGTTGAAATTAGCAACAAGAAGGGCTTATAATTTAATTATCCCTTAATTAAATTAGAAGGAAATTGTAATTCCACTTCACATGAAAACTTGTACGAATTAAATAAGTCGGGAATACTTAGTTATCTTAGTCAATTCAAGTTGAGGGTCAAACTGGAGGCATGTAGAGTTCTCCCTAAGTTTTAATGGGTCCAGTTGTAGTTTATTTTGAGTTGTAATAAGTTAACTCAATTATTTGAGTCAAAATCAGTTTAACTATTTCTAACTGAGAGATGAGCTAGTGATAGGTCTAGTGAATTAACTCTGAATTAATTCATATGCATCGATCAATCAGATAACTATAAATTCACTATAAATAGTAGTTGCATGCCAGTTCTAAGGAAGACCTAGTTGAGATTGGAGTTAATGGAAGATAACTATCAGTTGTATAATTATAAAATTGTACATGTCATGCATGAGTTTAGCAAGATGCCTTAGATGAATTGCGCAATAAATTCTACGGAATTTCTTAATCAATAGGGCCACAATTCTTGGGAATACGTAATCAAGGTTTAACAACCTAGAGCATGAAATTGATTAAGTACCAGACCATTCTTGTTCAGATCAGAGTGAGACAGTCAGAGATAATGCAGAGGTTTCTCAGGAACGAAAATAGCATTATATTGTTTCATACTATTGACTTAATGCAATATACATATATCAGGGTTTTTAGTTGAGGGTTCCCTAGATACATCTTTGTGTTGTGCGATTGAAATTCTTTCTCTTTCTTGTTCATGTGATTGTGTGATCGTAATTGGTTCGCACTTACTTAAACAACTAGTGGTAGTGGTTGATTAAGTTATGTCAAAAGTCACACCTTTATGAGTTTGTGGGAGAAATGACATGTGCATGGTTTACAAAATTATTTTATGCACTTACTAAAACAACTAGTGGTAGTGGTTGATGAAGTTATGTCAAAAGTCACACCTTTATGAGTTTGTGGGAGAAATGACATGTATAGGGTTTGCCTTAGAAATTGGTTTGCCATTTAGTTTTCCTTGAAGTTTACGGGAGAAATCACATCTAGAAACCTTTACTTTGACATCTATAAATAGGCTAAGAACATTAAGAAAGAATTTTCAACTTACAAATTAGTTATATGTCCTTAATAAGAAGTATGATTTAGCACCTATAAAATTGTTAAATAATTTATAATAATTTCATTTTTGGATTGTACTATCATTCATCCTTGATATGTACAAGAATTTTACAACTTGAACATCAACCTACATTATCATCATATCACTGTAGCCATGTCAATCTAGATTATTTATGTTAGGTCTCCGTAGTTTGCAAGATTGGCAAGAACAAATGCTGCAGAGCCTACATCAAAACCACTTTAGAATCTTAGGATCTAGCCCTCCTAGATTCAGAGAGGGATCTCTCTATATAAGTGTTTTCAAAGATATTTCTTTAAGGCTTATGATAGGATATTAGGCTAGTTATGAAGTACAAGGGTTTTGTTTGTTTTGGTTGGGATGAATGTCATCAAACTGAAGGACGCCTTTTGAGGGGTAAAGGTGTAAGTAGGTAGAAAATGGTTCAGCTAATAGGATAGGTAAGAAACAATATCAATCCATTGGGCTATGGAGTCACAAAAGGATTTAATTGCACAACAAGTCTCAAGTGTGGTATATGGGGCAATTAATTTATGTCAAAAGATCTCTTTAAGTTGATTTATGGTATGGAACATTAAAGTGTAGTGAAGAAGCAAACATATAAGAAAACAAAGGGCAGCTTAAGATCCAGTAAGGACTTTTAACCTAGCCTGCTTTCAACATACTCAAAGGAAAACAAAGAATAGCTTAAGATCAAGTAAGAACTTTTAATCTAGCCTGCTTTCAGCATATTCTCAAAAGAAAACATTCAAAATAAACAAAGAATAGCTTAAGATCAAGTAAGGACTTTTAACCTACCCTGCTTTAAGCATATTCAAAGGGAAAACATTTAAGATAAACATAAAAAAGTAGTCTAAGATCAAGTAAGGAATTTTAACCTAGCCTGCTTTTGACATACTCTTAAGGGAACTTTTCAAAGCAATTGTTGGAGATAAACTAGAGGACAGGGCTAACCATAGACTTTCCTAGTTCAAATTTACTTAGCAAACTTTTCAAGAACATTCAAGAACAGAATCTCAAGTTTTACTCAGCAAGACATCGGCTCATCAACATTCCTTGACTGATTACACTCTATTGAAATCATTCCCAAATACACAATTAGTAGAAAAAATAAAGATAAAGCTTATCAGTGAGATTTAGGGTACTTCACAGTAAATCATAATCTATATTTGTTGTTCTTTATTAGAGAAAGTGGACAGTATGAAAAATATGAGAAAAAATAACAATTACAGTAATAAAAACATCACCATTGACATAGACCAAGATCCCATAAATCAGATTTTGTATTTGATGTTCAAACCAGTTACAATCTTCAAGTTCAGTGGGTCTTTACAACTTCAAACTTCTCATCTCAGCCTATCTTTCTTCTATTACAAAATAGAGCTTCAGCAGCTTCAATGGCTATTTACAATCAATGAGTATTCAAAGACCAACCCTTACAATGTGCTCCTCTTGGAGTTTTTATATAAGAATGATGAGGTGAAGTGTAAGAAGGGTTCATTTGTTCAATTAACGAAAAGTAAGTGCTTCTCGGCCTTTGAGACGCCCAGTGGAGAAAAAATGATATGTATTAACTCTCATTAATTGATTTTATCTGATATTATCTACTTATGTTGTTTTTGTTGACTTTGGATGCTTTTGGTAGGCTAGCAATTAATTCTGAGCTATCTTTGGCAAATATATCTGACTATGCATTCAATTTGTATTCTTGTTAGGTGAAATTAGCTGGCAAGTGGCATTTTGAGTCTTCAGAGAAGTAAAGGCTTCTGATATTTGGCATTTAAAGCCTTCCTTCTATTGATCTGTCTGCTTTATCACTCTTAAACCCCGATTAGGCCTTGATATTGCTTTTGGGCCTTTATAATCATCTTCGGAGCCCTTAAAACCTTTTTGCTAACTACATTCACCTTTAAACTATGTTTTAACCTTAAAACTGTAGGTTTAAACCTTTAATCCTTCAATCTTATGAATTAACCCTTTTCACTTTGATTTTTCGTTGAATTTCCCTTTAATCCTCTGTATTAATCTTTAAATCTTTGGTTAAGTCATTTATCTCCAGGCTTTTTGACTTCAAACTTTATCTTCAAGCTTTATCCTCACTGTTCTTTCTTCTTCACTATGTACAGGTGGCTTTAAGTACATTGGAGGGTTCAATGGTATAAACAACGCTCACACAGCACTGACCAAACCATGAGATAAAACCTGGCAGCTCCTTTTCTTCATGATTTGGCCCTAGGGAAATCTTTGGCTTTGTCCCTTTGTGGGTTGTGGACAAGGTTTCCGCCTTTAAAACCGATATCAAACCCTGCATAAAACCAATAAACACATTAAAAAACCCTTCGGTGTTGGAAAAACTACTTTGGAGGCTAGCGGAGGCAGAGGAGCTTATGCAAAGGAGATGAAACGCAGACAGAGGAGATTCTGTGGAGAAAACCCGCGAAAACCCAGTTTTAAAATGACTTTGGCCCAAAATGGTAGCTTGGCGGTTTTGGAAATACCGGGAATGTTTTTCGCATTCGTTTTAGGTGGTAAATGGTTTTTGTAAAATGAACGCGATTCAATCATCGTGCGACACCTGTCCCTTACAACCGCAGTCTCGCGCAACTTTGAGTCATTAAACCCCAGCTATAAAAGTTATGAGAAATTGATCGTAGACAGTTGGATCTGGCAGGGAAGATCCAACAACTACGGGGGAGCATGATGGAGAGAGGTGCACGATGAAGAAAACAGTAGAAGCCAGGTGTCAAGAAATAGTTGGGAGAGGATGCTGGGTAGTGGGAGGTGGTACCCGATGGTGTTGGGATGTCGGGATAAAGGAGGACCATTGGATTTGATTAATCAATGGTGGAGATTGTTTAGAGAGGAGAATAGATAGAGGAGGTCTGGAGATGGGGAAGGTGATGGCTACCATCCGATCTAATGAGATTGACGGTTGAGATATATTTGGAGGGGTGAAAGATTTATATAAGTCAGAAGGATGAAGGGTAGGAGGGGACGCTTGGTGGCCATTAGATCAAGGCTTGATGCCTTTGATATACGGCCAAGATTACTCCAAGAAATGGTAAGGCATGGGGAAAAGAAAAATGGGCCAAGGAAAAAGGAGGAAGATGTGGTCTCATTGAGGGAAAGGAACCGGGAGTGAGGTGTGAAGGGCTCGGGAAAAAGGGCTAAGAAGAGGGATGAGGGAGGTGATCCAGCGTCGTTAGATCGGAGTGATCTACGGCTAGGATTAACGCGGGGTTTGGCAAGCGTAGCGGGGAAAATGTAAAGGAAAACAAATTTTATAAGGGGAGCGAGGGTAAAAATAAAAAGGTAAGGGGAAAAGGCTAAGGATAAGGTAGAAACACGGTTCCATGGGGAGATAGGGTAACCAGCAGCGAACAAAAAGGGGCTAGTGGCTAGGATTTTAGCGCCAAGTCACAGCATCTTAGTTCTATGACAAGGAAGGAGATGGGGCTAAGCCAAAAGGGGCTTAAAACCCAAAATTTTAATATGAGCGAAAAGGCTTAAAAATGAAGCTTTTTGAGGTGTTTTTCAGTGTTCCGATAGGTAAAATGGGAAAATTTTAAACCATAAAAAGGATTTTTTATGAGTTTAAAAGGGATTTTGAAGGTTTTTTAGGATAATGAGGGGAAAATGAGTAAGAGAAAAGGGGATTTTTCAGGGGAAAATGAAGGATAAAAAAAAGGGCAATAATGAGTGAAATAGGCTTAGAAAATGATGGAAAGATGCCTGAAAAATAGTCTCTTTCGATATCAACATGGTTCCTTGGTGGATTTTCTCAATGAAACAGCAGTGAAGATTACTTTTTGAGTTTAGACAGCATCATAAGACTTCAAGAATGAGAAATTTTCTATGAAAATAATCTCTTGAAGGCTTAAGATCTGTCTTAGCCATCATTTTCCATGAAGAAAATTTACTGATGGCTAACAGTGGCTCCACTTGTGGATGGCAACTCCTTGGAGGTGTCAAGAACTTCAAAAATTGATCTCTAGGATGTAGACCTATACCGTTATCCATTGGCAATCCTTTCTTCATTGATCATGCTGCTTAGAAAGATGATAAATACTTTATATCAGAAAACAAATTTCTCCCAAACATTCTACCTACACAGCCTACTTTTCCTAACATTTTTTCTTCATAAGGTGCACTTGGACTTGCAAACCTTTAACATCAACATTTTATTATTTTATTGAAAGCAAGAAACTAATATAAATCTACCCTTATTTCTTCCATGAGTTCAGATTAAGCAGTTGAACTCATTAATTCTCTACCTAAGCTACTATCTACCAGGATTAAACTATCTGGCAGATTTTATTCTCTATTCTCTAAAGCAGAAATTTAAACACAGTCAAATCAGGATTAAACTGTTTGATTTTCCATGGTGTCTATGGTTGTATGTACAAGCTGCACATAGACTTTATTTGCAGAAATTTAAAACAAAACTGTGAAGGCTTAAGATCTGAAAAACAAAAAACATCCTCCATTCTTTCTTTCAGCTCTGGTTTTAATCTATCTAGAGTTGTTCCTTTCCTATTCTTCTTTGGTTCATATTTTAAGAATATTTTGAACCAATTCTTTTCTATCTCTTTGGCTCGAGTTTCATCTGATTGGAGCCATTTTTTCTATCCTAATCTAATCTACTGATAAGCCAAGAGTACACAATTTGGAAAATCTGATTCACTAACCTATCAGCAGTAAATTTAACTCTATCTAGTCATAATTAGGTTATATGACTAAAATAGCAGTGTTTTTTTTAAGTAGTGGCATTTAAGCTTGCACACTTTCAGATTTTCTCTTCTTTTTGGTATGGGGTTGTACCTTTCTTCTTTTATTTCTGCCATCTTTCTCTTTTTCTATTGTTTTTGTATTTTTCTCTTTTTTCAAATTCAAAAGCAGTGTTATATACAATGAACAAAAAGCTTTGAAACTAAGAATATCAATTAAAATAAATAATGTTTGAGAGCCCTGCCATTGACAGGACCTCCAAAGTATTCAGCTCCATCTAATTCTTATAAAAAGAATGCATTGTTTCCAACAGCAGATTGAATAAGATAAGGGCCTTGAAATAAATTATCAAACTTTCCATGTTTGCCCTTATCTTCCCCCCTTGAATCCCATTTTAAAACTTTATCACCAATTTTAAAATCACTTGCCTTGGTTATTTTGTTAAACAACTTCTTAATGTTTTCTTGTAGTTGTTGTACTCTGATGTATACTTCCTCCCTGGTTTGTTGTAGATGTATAGTCTGATTTATTCTTCTTGTCATATCATCATCTTCATATTGTACTTCTTGGATCAGCTTCATAACTGGCACTCCTAAACTGGTTGGAAATATTGCATCTGTTCCATAAACTAGCTGGTAAGGAGACATCCCAATTGATTTCTTAACTGTCAATCTATTTGCCCATAATGCATGTACTAGCTTATTGTGCCATGATTTTTTGTTATCTTCCAGCAACTTCTTGATAATGTTTACCAAACTTTTATTTGAGAATTCTGCCAACCCATTACCTAAGGGTAATATGTTGTAGAATGACCCAGTATAATTTGATATTTATGACAGAATTCTACCATCTTTTTAGACCCAAATGCAGCAGCATTGTCAGTTATGATCTTCCTAGGACAGCCAAATCTAGACAGTATATGGTTTTCAAGGAATGAAATGATGACTGAATCTGTGGCATTCCTATATGGGATGGCTTCTATCCACTTGGTAAAATAGTCTGTTGCTATGAGGATCCATCTATGTTGGGTAGATGAGGTAGGATGGATTTCCCCAATGAAGTCTAGACCCCACTGCTAAAAAGGAGCTTCAACAATGATTGGTTGCAGAGGTAAAGGAAGCAGTTTTATTTTGCCTTCAAAAATTTGGCATTTGTGATAGGCAGTAATCATTTTGTGAACAACTTGAAAAAGGGTGGGCCAATAATAACCAGTTCTAAGGATTTTATTAGCAGTTGACTTCCAGTAGAGGTGGCCTCCACATTCTCCTTCATGAAACTCATGCTTGATCTTTTCTACATCATTCTCAGGCAAACATTTAAGCAATAATCAACTAGCATTTTTCCAATATAAACATTTATCCAAAATGCAGTAATTTACAGCTTTCAAATTTAAAAATCTTGCCTTTGTTTTAGAAAAACCAGGAGGGGCATTTAGATTGAGAAAAACATATAAAATACCAGCATACCAAGATGAATTCAAAAAATGATCTTCAATAATTGGAGCGGTCAACTCCTCCTGATCATCTAATGCATTAAACATGTTTATATCAAGAGCTTGAAAGTTGGATTCAGCCATAAGTCTTGCTAGTCCTTGACCTTTTATGAGCTTAGTGGGTTTGATTTCTAAGTCATATTCTAAAATTACAACGATCCACTTTCCTCTTTTGCCATCTGGATCTTGGGTTAATATGTCCTTTACAACTGAATGAGGCACAAATGCTATAACGTGGGAATGTAAAATGTAAACTCTGAAGTCTTTTAAGGCTTTAACCAAAGCAAAGGCTTGTTTTTCCTTTATATTTTACTTCAGATGTGCATCTCTTAATGCCTTACTGAAAAACGCAATTGGTTGCTCTTGTCCATTCATGTTTTTCTATAATAGGACAGCAGCTACTGTGTGTTCTGATGCAAATGAAAAAATGAAGAAATCCTTTGTGAAATCAGGACTAATGAGAACTGGTGTTTTGGTAAGTGATTTTTTTACCAGCTCAAATGACTTCTTTGCTTCTAAGGTCCATTTAACTCATTCTTTTCTTTTAAGCATGTTTGTCATGTTTCTAAGGAGTTCAACTAGATTGGGTATGAACCTTCTCAAGAAATTAATCTTCCCAATGAAAGATTAACGTTCGTTGATGTTTCTAGGATGGTTGATTTGCAATATACCATCAATCCTTTTTGGGTCTATCCTTATTCCCTCTTCAGATATGATATGTCCAAGAAGTTTACCTTCTTGGAGACCAAACAATGTTTTCTTTGGATTTAAGGACAGTCCAAATTTTCTGCATTTTTCAAAGACTTTTCTCAAGTGTATTAGGTGTTCTTCATATGTTTTAGAATAGACAGTGATGTCATCTAAGTAAATCACTATGAAGTAACCTATTTCTTCTGAAAATGCAATATCCATGGCTCTCTGAAATGTGGCACCAGCATTCATTAAACCAAAGGGAATTTTCAAATACATGAAAGTACCTCAAGGTGTAGTAAAAGTTGTTTTAAGTTGATCATCAGGATGTACCAATATTTTATTGTAACCTGAGAAGCCATCTAGCAAAGAAATTCTTCTAGAACCAACTACCCTTTGTAAGATATGATCCATTTTAGGTAAGGGATAGTTGTCCTTTAATGAGACTTTTTTTAAGTTTCTAAAGTCAATGCAAAGCCTTATTTCTCTTGTTTTCTTCCTAACAGATACAATATTAGACACCCACTCTGAGTATCTAACAGATACTATAATTCTAGCGTCATACATTTTTCTAATTTCTTTATCTACCAGAGGTAACTAAACAGGGTTAATTCTATGCAATTTTTGTTTAAAAGGTTTCTGGTTTTCTTTGAGGGGTATCTTATGCTGAATTATTTTTGTATCATATGATTTCAGATCTTCGTAACTCCATGCAAACACATTAGAAAATTATTTAAAAAGCTCAATATATTTCAGTTTAATGTGAGATGGCAGTGTTTTGGACAATTTGATCATTCTGGGCTTTTCCTTATTGCCTATGTTACATTCTTCCACTTCAGTTTCAATAGGTACCAGTTTTGGCTTTTTGGCAGCATCATTCAAGTCAAATAATTCTTCTAATGGGACCAGTCCTTTTGGTAAGCTTTGATCTTTAGACTGCAGCACTTCTAAGTCTTCATTTTCTAAATCTGTGCTATTCTTTGTTTTATGATTGGGTTCATAAGTTAAAAGATTTATTTCAACAATCTTAGGAGATTTTTCTTCTTCAACAAGTGGGTTTTTTTCAATAGGACAGTCTTGTTCATACTCTGAATCTGAGTTTGATGTTTCAAATTCATTTTTGGATTGTAGGAAGTCTTCTATTTGTTTATCTCCATCAAAAACTTGCCAGTATTTTTCATTATCCGAGACAACTGGTCTATATTTGACTTGGGTGGTGCATTTCTCGGTTTCATAAGGTGTTAGACAAGTTCTAACAGCGAAGGCTAATCCATTAGCAATAATTTTTTGATTCCTTGGGACAAAGGTAAGTTTGAATTCATCAAATGTTTTTAACAAGTCCATGGCATCATCTCTATAAGCTCTAAGTCTGGGATGTTTAGTAGTGTATTCCCCATTTACTTGTCGAATTAATTCTGAATTTCCATGAACTGTTATTCTTTTGGCCACTAATTTCTTCAATAAATGCAGGCCTAAAAGGAGAGCTTCATACTCTGCTATGTTGTTTGTGCATGGAAAATTTAATCTATAAGAATGACACTCAGCATGATTATTTTCAGTATTATGCACCCATATACCTACTCCTGCACCAGTTTTAGAGAAAGATCCATCAAAACTCATATTCGAAAGAAGACTATTTTCAAATTTATCATCAATTTCCTCTCTGTCTTGTTTATTACAGCTATCACTATGTTGTTCTTGTAGATCTACATCACGTAGCATTTTTTTTGTTCCTCAAGATGTTCAGTATTTTGAGGATTTGTTCTTTGATTTCCATGGTTGGTACTATTTTTATGACTGTTTTGGACCTCAAGACCTGTGATCTGTTTGCTGTGATTTTCAGAATCAGCAAACTGTTTTTTAGTTTTCTCCTTTTTTTCTTCTTCATTTATGGCTGCCCCTATGTTTGGATGTGGAGGGAGCACTTCATTGGTGGAGGTTTTATTGACTAACTCTTTCTCATCAAGGATCTCATCATTGTACAAAATGAATGAGTCAAGGTTAGTGTGTATGGAATAAAGAGGATAATTCTCTGGTCTTTCTTGGTTACTCACCATGTATTTCATGTGTGTTTCCCTATATAGTCTTCTAGGTTGACTGAAGACAAGGATGGTGGCATAAGTCATATCCATTTGCATAGTACCTTGTAAATTAGCACCCCATGATCTCGAAAGAAGCATGCCATATTTGGGGGGTATATCAACCACAACAATGTCCATAACTAAGCTTTTGGTTGGAATTTGAGCTAAGCTAACACATAGATCTTTTATAAGGCCTAGGCATCTTACTCTACTTGAATCAAAGTAATATAAATATTTATAAGGTCTAGTTACCTCAAGGCCTAGTTTTTCCATGATTACTTTAGGCATGAGATTATGTGATGCCCCTGAATCAAGCATGGCATTGTGCAAAATATTATCATGGATGTTTAAACTGATGTAGAATGGAGGGATAGTTCTTTCTTGGAATTTTCATTCAATTTTAGGACCAAACAGAAGCTCTAGTGTATCACCATTTAAGTTAACAGTGTCATGAATTTCTTATATGTTTAGAGCTTTCAAAACTTGAAATCTATGTACATTTTGGGTGACTAACTCAGTGAGTGGGACAGGGATTTTAATTTTGGCAATTTCACTCTCTACGCTGAAGGAAATCTGCTTTTTCAAAAAGTTTGATTCAACCTTCTTAGTCACTAACTCCTCAACAAAATTAGCTTGCTGATTTCTACTATTTACAGCAGTTAAAATGGTTTTTTCAAGAGCATTAGCTGAAACACTAGTGCTGCTATGGTTACCACTGTGTTTTTCATTGGTTTGGGTATTTTTTCCCTTCTTTGAATCAGAACTTTCAGCCACTGTTTTATGATTTTCTATTGTATTTTTGGAAGTATTAACAAGGCTGTTTTTGGCAGAATTTTCAGAGGTTTTTTTCTTGGGAGTTTCTTGATTATTTTTACTTCTTAGGTCATATTGCTTAGGTGATCCTATGATGGCATTCTCAAAGTCTGGTTCATAGTATTCAATTTCTGGTCTTCTATCATCATAGGGTGTATATAAACCTTGTTTTCTTTAATAAATGAAATCAAGATCCTCATTGCTTACTCCCAACATGTTCATGTGCTCATCCTCTGTTTGTTCATTTGTTTCTTCATCCTCATTGACATAATTTTCTTGAAAAGGAGGCCTGATCTGTTGATCAACATCTCTTTATCTGTTTTGACGTTGATTTCTCCTAAAGTTCTGGTTCTGATTTTGAGGCTGATTCCTATTTTGAGCATTGGTTTGGACATCTAACTTCTCCATCATCTTTTCCAACCTATCCATGTTCTTGGCTAGATGGTCTAATTTTGAGTCAAATGAGGAAGGTGCAGTGTCTTTCCTATATGATACCCTCTTCTCAGTTTTCATTCTAGCTCTCTTCTTAATCAGATTTGTTTCTACACTAAGAGCTCCCTTCTGCATGTATTCTAAGGTTAAGGGATCCCTTTCTCTTAACTGATAGGCCATTTCAGTATCAAATCCTTCAGGGAATTTGGCCAAAGCTGAGCCTTTTGGAGGTTTCAGATCCAGGGGTAGTGCATTATAAACACTATTAAATCTAGTGCAATAATCTTGAACACTTTCCCCAGCATTTCTCTTGAGGTTATTGTAATCTGAAGGTATTTGAAGAGGGTTCTTCCTAACTTGCCATTTATTTATGAATGTTTGATGAAAAGCTTGGATATCATTAATACTATGAGGGGTTAAGCCTTTGAACCATTTTCTTGCTTCTCCCCCTAAACTTTGAGCAAATAATATGAGTTTAATGGTCCCATCATCTATCTCATTTCTATCAAAATAGTCATTCATCTTATTCACATGTTGTTGAGCAGTAATAGTACCACTAGCATCATATAATGGGATCTTGGACTGATAGTGTTGTGGCAGATTGGCTAAAGGCAAAGGAAGGACTATGGGAGCATACCATGCTGCCATGATAAGAGGTTGTGGAAAAAATGGGGGGTTTACAAGTGGAGGGTTTATGAAAGGAGGGGGAGGATGGGATGGAGTAGTTTGAACAATGGGTGTATGGAAAACAGAAGTACTTGGACCAGCAAAAAATCGTTGAGTAGATCTAGGATGAGAAAAACCAAAATTATGGATGAAATGAAGATCAGGTGGAGTGGTTTCTCTACTATCAGTATGTTCACCACTATATTGGGGTGAGAGCAAAGGCTCAAAATATATCTTATCTATATCACTAAGTGACTTAGTTCTGGATGGGTTTCTTAAGTCAACTTGTGTATTTTGTAGAGCTAAGAGGTTTTCAGAGACAGAAATAGCTCTAGGAATTGGTCTGACAACAGTTGAAGTCTTGGATTTAGGAGATTTCCTAAGAATAATTTCTGGATTATCAACTATCTCAGGAGGATTTGGGTTAGGGTAGGCTCTAGTATAAACTCTTCTAGAAGCCACTATGAGGTGTTTTTAGACCCAATGATGAGAAAATTTCAGCCAAGTATGACAGTCTTTTAAAGGCTAACTAATATTTTTCAAAGAAAACTTAATCCTCAAAGTCTTCTTAACTGAGTTGGTATGATGTTATGATAAAATTTTCCCAGTGGAGTCTTAGGAAAAAACCAGTGGGGTCAACAGGCCTACTGAATACCAATGGAGTTTCCAGGTGAAGGATTTTTACTTGTTTTCAAGTTTTGGTTGTTGTTCACCTTCAACAATCAATAATAACCAGTCTTGGTGACACTTGTTTCATTTAGAAATAGGGGTTCTTTTAGTTGTGAAGTTATCTATTACTCAATAAATCTCCACAGTATGGTCGCCAGTATGTTAGGTCTTCGTAGTTTGCAAGATTGGCAAGAAAAAACAATGCAGAGCCTACATCAAAACCACTTTTGAATCTTAGGATCTAGCCCTCCTAGATTCAGAGAGGGATCTCTCTATATAAGTGTTTTCAAATATATTTATTTAAGGCTTATGATAGGATATTAGGCTAGTTATGAAGTACAAGGGTTTTGTTTGTTTTGGTTGGGATGAATGTCATCAAAATGAAGGAAGTCTTTTAAGGGGTAAAGGTGTAAGTAGGTAGAAAATGGTTCAGCTGATAGGATAGGTAAGAAATAGTATCAATCCATTGGGCTATGGAGTCACAAAAGGATTTAATTGCACAACAAGTCTCAAGTGTGGTCTATGGGGAAAGTCATCTATGTCAAAATATCTCTTTAAGTTGATTTATGGTATGGAACATTAAAGTGTAGTGAAGAAGCAAACATATAAGAAAACAAAGGGCAGCTTAAGATCAAGTAAGGACTTTTAACCTAGCATGCTTTCAGCATACTCAAAAGAAAACAAAGAATAGCTTAAGATCAAGTAAGAACTTTTAATCTAGCCTTCTTTCAGCATATTCCCAAAAGAAAACATTCAAGATAAACAAAGAATAGCTTAAGATCAAGTAAGGACTTTTAACCTAGCCTACTTTCAGCATATTCAAAGGGAAAACATTTAAGAAAAACATAAAAAATTAGTATAAGATCAAGTAAGGACTTTCAACCTAGCCTACTTTTGACATACTCTTAAGGGAACTTTTCAAAGCAACTGTTGGAGATAAACTAGAGGACAGGGCTAACCATAGACTTCCCTAGTTCAACTTTACTTAGCAAACTTTTCAAGAACATTCAAGAACAGAATCTCAAGTTTTACTCAGCAAGATATGGGCTCACCAACATTCCTTGACTGATTACACTCTATTGAAATCATTCCCAAATACACAATTAGTAGAAAACATAAAGATAAAGCTTATCAGTGAGATTTAGGGTACTCCATAGTAAATCCTAATCTATATTTGTTTCTCTTTATCAGAGAAAGTGGACAATATGGAAAACATGAGAAAAAATAACAATTATAGTAAGAAAAACATCACCATTGACATAGACCAGGATCCCACAAATCAGCTTTTGTATTTGATGTTCAAACCAGTTACAATCTTCAAGTCCAGTGGGTCTTTACAGCTTCAAACTTCTCATCTCAGCCTATCTTTCTTCTATTACAAAACAGAGCTTCAGCAGCTTCAATAGCTATTTACAATAAATGAGTATTCAAAGACCAACCCTTACAATGTGCTCCTCTTGGAGTTTTTATAGAAAAATGAGGAGGTGAAGTGTAAGAAGGGTTCATTTGTTCAATTAATAAAGAGTAAGTGCTTCTCGGCCTTTGAGAGGCCTAGTGGAGAAAAAATAATAGGTATTAACTCTTATTAATTGATTTTATCTGATATTATCTACTTATGCTGTTTTTGTTGACTTTGGATGCTTTTGGTAGGCTGGCAATCAATTCTGAGCTGTCTTTGGCAAATATCTCTGACTGTGCATTCAATTTGTATTCTTGCTAGGTGAAATCAGCTGGCAGGTGGCATTTTGAGTCTTCAGAGAAGTAAAGGCTTCTGATATTTGGCATTTAAAGCCTTCCTTCTGCTGATCTATATGCTTTATCACTCTTAAACTCTGATTAGGCATTGATATTGCTTTTGGGCCTTTATAATCATCTTCGGAGCCCTTAAAACCTTTTTGCTGACTACATTCACCTTTAAACTGTGTTTTAACCTTAAAACTATAGGTTTAAACATTTAATCCTTCAATCTTATGAATTAACCCTTTTCACTTTGATTTTTCACTGACTTTCCCTTTAATCCTTTGTATTAATCTTTAAATCTTTGGTTAAGTCATTTATCTCCAGGCTTTTTGACTTTAAACTTTATCTTCAAGCTTTATCCTCACTGTTCTTTCTTCTTCACTATGTACAGGTGGCTTTAAGTGCATTGGAGAGTTCAGTGGTATAAACAGCGCTCACATAGCACTGACCAAACCATGAGATAAAACCTGGAAGCTCCTTTTCTTCGTGATTTGGCCCTAGAGATGGAAATATTTGGCTCTGTCCCTTTGTGGGCTGTGGACAGGGTTTCCACCTTTAAAACCGATATCAAACCCTGCATAAAACCAATAAACACATTAAAAAACCCTTAAGTGTTGGCAAAACTGCTTTGGAGGCTGGCAGATGCGGAGGAGCTTATGCAGAGGAGATGAAACGCAGGCAGAGGAGGTTCTGTGGAGAAAACCCGCGAAAACCCGGTTTTAAAATGACTTTGGTGCAAAATGGTAGCTTGGCGGTTTTGGAAATAGCACAAATGTTTTTCGCATTCATTTTAGGTGGTAAATGGTTTTTGTAAAACAAATGCAATTCAATCATCATGCGACACATGTCCCTTACAACCAGTGGTCTCACGTGACTTTGAGTCGTTAAACCCCAACTGCAAAAGTTATGCGAAATTGATCGTAGATCATTGGATCTGGCGAGGAAGATCCAATGGCTACGGGGGAGCGCGATGGAGAGAGGTGCACGGCGGAGAAAACAGTGGAAGCCAGGTGTCAAGTAATGGTTGGGAGAGGAGGCTGGGTAGTGGGAGGGGGGTCCTGACGGTGTTGGGATATTGGGTTAAAGGAGGATCGTTGGATTTGATTAATCAGTGGTGGAGATTTTTTAGAGAGGAGAATAGACAGAGGAGTTCAGGAGATGGGGAAGGTGATGGCTATCGTCGGATCTAATGAGATCGACGGTTGAGATATATTTTTCGGGGTGAAAGATTTATATAAGTCGGAACGATGAAGGGTAGGAGGGGATGCGTGGTGGCCGTTAGATCAAGGCTTGAGGCCTTTGATCTATAGCCAAGATTTCTCCAGGAAATGGTAAGGCAGGGGGAAAAGAAAAAGGGGTCAAGGAAAAAGGAGGAAGATGTGGTCTCATGGAGGGAAAGGAATCGGGAGTGAGGTGTGAAGGGCTCGGGAAAAAGGGCTAAGAAGAGGGATGAGGGAGGTGATCCAGCACCGTTAGATCGGAGCGATCTACGGCTATGATTAACGTGAGGTTTGGCAAGCGTAGCGGGGAAAATTCAAAGGAAAATGAATTTTATAAGGGAAGCGAGGGTAAAAATAAAAAAGTAAGTGAAAAAGGTTAAGGATAAGGTAGAAACATGATTCCATGGGGAGATAGGGTAACCAGGAGAAAACAAAAAGGGGCTAGCTGCTAGGATTTTAGCGCTAGGTCACAGCGCCTTGGTTCTATGATGAGGAAGGAGCTGGGGCTAAGCCAAAAGGGGCTTAAAACCCAAATTTTTAATATCAGCGAAAAGGCTTAAAAATGAAGCTTTTTGAGGTGTTTTTCAGTGTTCCGATAGGTAAAATGGGAAAATTTTAAACCATAGAAAGGATTTTTTATGAGTTTAAGAGGGATTTTGAAGGTTTTTTAGGATAAGGAGGGGAAAATGAGTAAGAGAAAAGGGGATTTTTCAAGGAAAAATGAAGGATAAAAAAAAGGGCAATAATGAGTGAAATAGGCTTAGAAAATGATGGAAAAATGCCTGAAAAACAGTCTCTTTGGATATCAGCATGGTTCCTTGGTGGATTTTCTCAATGAAACAGCAGTGAAGATTAATTTTTGAGTTTAGACAACATCAGAAGACTTCAAGAATGAGAAATTTTCTATGAAAATAATCTCTTGAAGGTTTAAGACCTGTTTTAGCCATCATTTGCCATGATAAAAATTTACTGATGGCTAACCATTTCTATCCATTACATCATAAAACACTATACTTTTAACATTTTACAAGATTAGAAGTATCATGGAAGGTGTAAATTTAGGTACATTAATAAAATAAAGTCATGTCAATCTAGATTATTAATATCCATTACATCATAAAACACTCCATGTCAATCTAGACACATAATATCCATTACTTGTTTGTTGTTGTTGTTTTATGTGATTACTCTGTTTTGTACTAGTTTTCATCACGTTAACTCTTGGTTAGGATGATTCAACTTGATGCAAGAAGGTGTAAATTTAGGTACATTAATAAAATACAGCCATGTCAATCTAGATTATTAAGATCCATTACATCATAAAACACTCCACTTTTAAGATTTTACAAAATTAGAAGCATCATGGAAGGTGTAAATTTAGGTATATTAATAAAATAAAGTCATGTCAATCTAGATTATTAATATCCATTACATCATAAAACACTCCATGTCAATCTAGACACATAATATCAATTACTTGTTTGTTGTTGTTGTTTTATGTGATTACTCTGTTTTGTACTAGTTTTCAGCACGTTAACTCTTGGTTAGGATGATTCAACTTGATGCAAGAAGGTGTAAATTTAGGTACATTAATAAAATACAACCATGTCAATCTAGATTATTAAGATCCATTACATCATAAAACACTCCACTTTTAAGATTTTACAAAATTAGAAGCATCATGGAAGGTGTAAATTTAGGTATATTAATAAAATAAAGTCATGTCAATCTAGATTATTAATATCCATTACATCATAAAACACTCCATGTCAATCTAGACACATAATATCCATTACTTGTTTGTTGTTGTTGTTTTATGTGATTACTCTGTTTTGTACTAGTTTTCAGCACGTTAACTCTTGGTTAGGATGATTCAACTTGATGCAAGAAGTTTAAGGTTCATCGGCTAGTTAAATTATATTTGAGGGTGTTGTAATTAATTAGAAACAATTTGGAGACAAAATCTCAAAAACAGATGGGAAAAAATAAGATTTAAATAAATTTAGCTTGAATACCATCAACACCCACACATTTTGCACCCACAAAAAATTGAAAAATTGAAAATTATTTTAAAAATGAGATGGATGACCTAAAAAATAATTGAAAAATATTTTAAAAATCAGACAGATGACCTCAAAAACAATAGAATTCTTTGTTCAAGCAATCTAATTCCAAAAGGTATTTCTAAAATTTACAATCTGAGTTAAATTCAACCTGCAATTTAAAGAGAATTTCAAAGTTTTAAGCAAGAATATTTTAGAATCAGATAAACAAAATAAAATTAAAAAATAAAAATAAAAAATCCTATCAGTATTTCAGAATTCCAAAATCAAATTAAGTTCAACTTGCAACAGAGTTGGGCTCATTTGGTATGATCTTGGTTAGGATGATTCAAAGAGTGTGGGTTATTCCTCTCGAGTCTGTGAATGTGTTGGGAGCAACATATTAGTTATTGAATAGGTCATTCGTCTCAATTATTTTCATAAATGAATGCAAAGACCATCAACACCCACACATTTGCACCCACAACAAATTGCAAATTTGAAAAATATTACAAATAAGACAAATGACCTCAAAAAAAATTGAAATATATTTTAAAAATGAGACAGATGACCTCAAAAACAATTGAAAAATATTTTTAAAATGAAACAGATGACCTCAAAAACAATAGAATTATCTGTTCAAGCAATCGAATTCCCCCACATATTTTGCACCCACAGCAAATTACAAATTTGAAAAATATTTTAAATAAGGCAAATGAACTCCAAAACAATTGAAATATATTTTAAAAATGAGACAGATTACCTAAAAAACAATTGAAAAATATTTTTAAAATGAAACATATGACCTCAAAAACAATAGAATTCTCTGTTCAAGCAATCGAATTCCAAAAGGTATTTCTGAAGGGTAATGGACTATTTCGAATTCCAAAAGGTATCAACTAGGATGAAGGGTAACAGACTAGTATAAGAAAACCAGTAACACAAATATTACACTAATTACAAGCTTTGTAATCACTAGTGTTATATGTAACCAGAAGTTGAAATGGTTGGGATACTAATAACTGTGATTGCATAATGAATAACCGTTTTTTACAAACTCTGATATGGCTTGATTTATTACTGAATTGGAAATTTTTGAAGATTGAAGAACTAGCTTGCTACTGGCGGCTTTCTCTTTTACTGGGCCTACTGACAAAGGCAGTCCTAAAGCATATCTAGGTTAGTTTGCCTAGCAAGAGAAACATTAGGAGATAAGAGCACTTGGTCAAACCTAAAGCTCTGTGGAAGAGCGCAGTTTATGAAATGTAGAAGTGTGAAATTGAAGCCTTAAATATAAAATAGATATAATATGGTTGCAAACATTGTTACTGATGAAATAGGTAACCTGACCTCAAAACGAGAACTTTAGCCCAAAAATACTTAAAAAACATGAAAAAACACCCCAAAAACAAAAAAAGTGTATTCCAGAACGCACTTGGTTTTTTTTGAAGGACAAATTTCAACATTTTATAAAATTATGCTAAAAACAAAATTGTTTCTTGAAAAAAGGATTGAAAAAACACCCTCAAAACAAAACCAGTTGATGCTGGAATAACAAAAAAAAATAAAAAATTGTGTCATATTTTTGACATTTTTAAAAAATAGAAATAACATTTTTTAATTTTTAAAATTCAAACATTAAAAAAAAACCTCAAATTTAAGAAAAAAAATAAATTTAAAAAATAAAAACATTTTAAAGCTTAAAATTTAAAAATATATAGGAATAAAGAAATAAAAATTTTAATTCAAACATTAAAAAAAACATAAAATTTAAGAAAAATAAAAAATAAAAAATTTAAAGATTAAAATTTCAAAATATATAGAAATAAAAAATTAAAAATAAAAACAAAAACAAAATATTAAATTTAAAGAAAAAAAATATTAAAAAAATTAAAGAAATAATAAAAAATTAAATATAGAAATTAAATTTTAAAAAGAAAAAGAAAATGTTTATTAAATTTAAAAAATAAAAATAAATAAATAAATTTTAAAATAAAAAATTTAAATTTAAAGAAATATATTAAAATAAAATAAAAATAATAAAAAAATTAAAAAAAGTAAAAAAATTTAAAATGAAAAATAAAATACAATAAAAATATTCAATTTAAAAAATATATATATTAAAAAAACAAATAAATTTTAAAAAATAAATTAAATTTAAATTTTATATATATATATATATATATATATATATATATATATATATATATATATATATATATTAGATTTTATTAAATTTAAAAAAAAAAATGTTAATATCAAAATAACAAATTAAATTTAAAAAAAAATATTAAATAATAAATAAATGAATAAAAAAATAAATTTTAAATATAAAGAGAAAAAAAAAACAATGTTAAATAAAAAGTTAAAATACTTTAAAAATCAATTAAAAATGAAAAATTGAAAAAGATAAATTAAAAAAATATATTAAATAAAAAATATATTGCTTTGAAAATATTAAGTTTAATTTAAAAAATAATAATAATAATAATAAATAAATCTAATTTTAAATACACAATTTTAATTGAAATAAAAAATATATTAAATTTTATGTAATTAAAAAAATTTTAAAAAATTAAAATTTTAAAAAAAAATATTAAATTCAAATAAATTAAAAAAAAAATACAAAATTTATTAAATTTAAAAAAAAATTAAATGAAAAAACTAAACATAAAATTTAATAATAAAAAAATTTAAAAAATTTAAAAAAATAATAATAATACAAAACAATAATAATAATAATAATAATAATAATAATAATAATAATTAACAAAATTTAGAAAGAAAAAAACAAATTAAAAACAAAAAAAATGAATAAAATTTAAAAAACAAATTAAATCTCAAATATAAAAATTAAATTTAAAAAAATAAATAAATAATTTTTTTGAAAAAAAAAAAAAAAATTTAAAAAATCAAATTTAAAAAAAAAAAAAATATATATATATATATATATATATATATATATATATATATATTAAAAATAAAAAAATAAAAAAGAATTTTTTTATCGTGGTGGCGCTACCAATCGACCTCCCGCCCAGGTGGCGGCGAAGGTCGATTCTGGGAATTGGCCTCTCGCGGCGGCAAGAGGCCGATTGGCGACGCCGTCATGATTAAAAAAAAAAAAAAAAATTATTTTTTAATAAATTTTTTGTTGAATTTGATTTATTTTATTTTTTTTTTAGTTTTCTTTTTTAATTTTTAATTATTTTTTAATTCGTAACATATTTTTTATTTTTATTTTTATTTTTTAATTTTTAATAGTTTTTTTTTATTTGATTTTTTTCTTTTTTCTTTTGAATTTTTTTGAATTTTTTTTTATTTATTTATTTACTTTTTTTTTTTTTCAAAAAATTAATTTTTTTTTTTTTTAATTCAAATTTTTTATTTTAAATTTAATTTGTTTTAATATTTTTTGTTTTTTTTTTACATTTTTATTGGTTTTTTTATTGTTTTAATATATATATTTTTATCTAAGTTTTGTGTTTTATTACCAACATGAAAATCATCGCTCTAAAAAAAAAAAGGTTGATGCTGCATCAATACATTTCAAAATTAGCATGAAAATCACCGCTCTAAAAAAAAAAAAAAAGTTGATGCTGCATCAATACGTTTCAAAATTAGCATGAAAATCACTAACATTTTAAAACAAATATTCATACTTCATAAATAAAAATATTAGTGTCTAAAATGTGCTAAAAAAAAAAAGGTGATTCCGCATCACCACTTTTCAAAATCGGGTGCTTTTTATGCTACCAAAAAAAAGTAGTAGAACAAATGGTGTTTACCTATTCTTTACCTAAGAATGTTGTTTCCAGTGTCACCTATGAAATGTTCGTCCTTTCTGTAACCCTTCATGGTCGATAAACCCAATAAGTGGTAGGGTTGACTGTGTAATCACCTTATTTCTGTTAACACGTCGAAGCCATAAGAGAATAAAAACTTCTTTATCAAAGACTCAAACTATTACGTATATAATAGTCTTGGCACAAAATTGTTCTAGAAGTCTTGGGGCTTGGGGGAGACAGAGACGTAATTTCTGGTCTCATAGGAAGGGAGGAGAGATTTATTCCTAAAAAAATTCCTGGACTGTCTAAGTTAACCAAATAAATATCTTGGTCTTGATAATGGTTTTGAGACTAAGGTATTATGGTATATTTTAATTCTGGAAAATTTGATAGGAGTTGTTATACAAAATTAAAATAAACAAGATTATGTGTGTTTATGAAAGAAGCAGCTAATAGGAAAAGATTTTTTTGCATTATTTAAAATATAAAGAAATAATGTATCACATATAGAGTCAATATGGAGAAGAAGAAGAAACAAAAAAAATCATGACAGATAAGTCAAGAAACTGACTATGTGAGGCAAGGTTAGTTCGACATCAGACAGAGTCTGAGGCCAGACTAGTCCTTTCCTGAAACATGTATATAATCTTGTGGGCCGAGAGTACCTTATGGTAGATTTTAATTCTGGAAAAAAACTAGAAAATTTGATAGGAGTTGTTATACAAAATTAAAATAAACAAGATTATGTGTGTTTATGAAAGAAGCAGCTAATAGGAGAAGCTTTTTTTGCATTATTTAAAATATAAAGAAGTAATGTATCACATATAGAATCAATATTTAGAATAAGAATAAACAAAAAAAAATCATGACAGGTAGGTCAAGAAACTGACTATGTAAGGCAAGGTTAGTTTGACATCAGACAGATTCCAAGGCTAGACTAGTCCTTTCCTGAAACATGTATATAATCTTGTGGGCTGAGGGTACCTTATGGTATATTTTAATTCTGGAAAAAAACTGGAAAATTTGATAGGAGTTGTTATAAAAAATTAAAATAAACACGATTATGTGTATTTATGAAAGAAGCAGCTAATAGGAGAATATTTTTCTGCATTATTTAAAATATAAAGAAATAATGTATCACATATAGAATCAATATTGAAAAGAAGAAGAAACAAAAAAAAATCATGACAGATAGGTCAAGAAATTGACTATGTAAGGCAAGGTTAGTTCGACATCAGACAAAGTTCGAGGCCAGACTAGTCCTTTCCTGAAACATGTATATAATCTTGTGGGTCGAGGTTACCTTATGGTATATTTTAATTCTGGAAAAAAATGGAAAATTTGATAGGAGTTGTTATACAAAATTAAAATAAACAAGATTATGTGTGTTTATGAAAGAAACAGCTAATAGGAGAAGATTTTTCTACATTACTTAAAATATAAAGAAATAATGTATCACATATAGAGTCAAAATTGAAAAGAAGAAGAAACAAAAAAAAATCATGATAGATAGGTCAAGAAAATGACTATGTAAGGCAAGGTTAGTTCAATAAGGGACTTGCATAGATAAATCCACAAACAAGAGATAGTCTAAGCCCCATCCCGAGTAACCCAATAAAGTGACATAAATGACTACAAAGGTAGGTGGACACACCCTCGACATATGCACTGTAATAATGGCTAATGACTAGCTTCACTCAAAATAAAATTTGACTTTATCTCCTAAACAATGTCGAACTTCCTACAGAAAGCAAGAAGACCTTGCTTTTGGCCCATCGTCGTTGTTATCTCTTTGCAGCACATTAGGATGCCTCTGATATTTAGGTGGATTTATGATAGGTTGATTTTGAGCCCACCTTTTTAACCTACACCTATTCCAACAACAACGCGGGAAACATAAACACCAACTGTGGGCACAAATAAAAAGAAAGCCCTAAATCGTTCCCATTGTGAGACTTTATCTGTATCTTAAAAATACTGAAGAAGCAAGCTCCAAGCTCTTCCCGCCACTCTTAGTCATAACCATTTCGATAGCACATGCAACAACGCTACTCGATTGACCTTAGCACAGGACTCTTTCTCTACCGATGGAAGATAGACACTCTTAACCAAAGCACCATATTCCATACGGATCAACTACTAACCAAAAGAGAGACTCTGCCCCCACGAGATAATAATATAAGGTATTCGGGTTATCCATATTTCGATATTTGTAAACTAGTGAATTTTCATGAAGTAATGAGCTTTTAGTTATTCTTATGTAATTTGTGGGCCGAGGGAGCACCCGATTAGGTAGTACACGAGACTGAGAGGTAATTAAATTTATTATTAAATTATATAATACACAGAAGAAATTATAGAAACACAGAATTCCCATGGAATTAAATCCTAAGCATATGACAATTCGGAGACGTAGGAACCTGAAAATTTGGAGACGTCGAGGCTGCAATGAGAAGAAGACATCGAGGCCATAACGAGAAGACAAGCAGGAGGCCGAGGACGTCACAGATTAAAAATTACCTACAAACCAAATAAAACAACTATAAAATTATAAATAAATAAAATGACAACAAAAACAAAATAGAAAACCAACAATAAAAAAATTCACAACGAAAACAACACAGAAAACCAACACCAACAAATTTCTCACCTGCGCCTGTGACCCTGCAACTTTGACCTTACAACAACAAGAAACTGCGACCCAAGCAACAGCAAGCGCCTATGACCCAAGAAACAACAAGCAACAACAGCAAACAATGGTAATAAGCCTGAAACCCATCCACATTTCCGGGATGGTGTATTTATAAACTAAAATAAGCCGGATTATTTTAAAAGTTTGGTCGAACAAATAGTCCCGTCGAACTATTAGTTCGGCCGAACTTTAGTTGCCAGTTTTCTCATCTCCGACCAAAAATATGTTTTCACACGTCGTCAATGTAAGTAGCAGAATGAGTTCGGCCAAACTAATTTCGAAAGCTCGGCCAAACTCTAAGATAATTCGGCCAAACTTTTATAAATTTTCGGCCGAATTGTTGGGAAAATGACTTTTCTGCCCCCGATTCTCACAAAACTGTAACCCACCTTCGTGGGTTTACCCTTTCCTCTAATGCTTGGTTATATAATGGGTCGTTTAAATACACTTTGATACTAGTAAGACTTTAAGAGACATAGACAGAGATAACTGGCTCATCCTCGGAATGTATCTTTTTCTCGTCTGCTTTTCCCTATTTTATATCTGGAAGTATTTTCATCTCTATTTAATACCATGGCATTCAAAGTCACTTTTATTTATAATGAGGTTATTGAGGTGATGAATTACTAACTTAGACTGCTCACGAGATGATTTGTATAAATGTTTATGGCAAGGAAACTATTGCTACAAACCCTGATATGGTTTAGCATTACTCTTTCATTCATTTTTAGCGATCAACAGTCTCTAGATCCACCACTACAATGCCTCAATAGTGATCAACACCACATAGTCATCTTCAAATTTTGGCATTCAACTCTACATAGTTAACCTTCATCAATCAACAACATTATATAACCATCATGCATCAATTTTATCTTGGTTTGGATCAGTTTCAAACTCATTTTTATTATCAGTAGTTACTGCCTCACATGCTTTAGTATTTAGCATCAATTTTAGTGCTCTGTTTTGGGCCAGTTACATGGTACATCAGTTTCAAATTTAGATATAGTATCATCATCAGCATACAAGTAAAACCTGAGTTAAAAATCAACATGAAACTTTTATTTTTTGAATATTTATGAAATGCTAACAAAAAACTACCAGAATCTTACCCTATTATTCCATCCCTTACCTTGTGAAATTGTATTTCTATTCCATGATCATAAACTCTGCCCTTAATCCATTTGGTTGCAATTAGACATCTTATTCTTCCAAGAAACATTGAGTTACTGGAACAACCACTTCTTGTTTTTGTAATAAGGAAATTTGGTGTTTGCTTTTACCCTCACCTCTTCATGTGGTTCTCCCTACCATCACAAAAAAATTGGTTTAAAATATAATGGGATTGTATATGAGAGATTAGGGATTGATGATGGGTAAAGTAGGGGAAGCTATAATAGAGTTTGCATGAGGTGGAGGATAGGACCAAAAAAATACTTACCTTTGTTCTACTACCAAAAATTCCTACCTCCATTCTAGTAGCATAAATTACTACCTATGTTCATATATAAAAGATGCTTACCTTTGTCAATATAGTTACTGATCAATGGAGAACTTTACCGATTACCCGTTTTTTTGAGGTAGCAAAAAAATCACCCGATTTTGAAAAGTGATTATTCATAATACACCTTTTTTGGGAGCATATTTTTGGCACTTTAAATTTTCTTATGTATCAAGTATGGACATTTTTTTTTAAATGTTAGTGATTTTCATGTTGATTTTGAAAAGTATTGATGCAACATCAACCCCTTTTTTTAAGAGAGCTTGTTTTTGACACTTTAAATTTTCTTATGTCTTGTTCTTCTTCTTCTTCTTCTGTGAGATATTTATTTTTAAGTGTATTTAATTTTTTGTGATTTTTATTTTTATTTTCAATTTTTTTGTAATGAAATCTTCGTTTTTTCGCATAGTTAAGAAAATAAAAAATGGTGAATATATTAAAGTTAGGATTTTCTTCCCAGATGCAGGTGTTCGCTGTGAATGATTTGGGTAATGGGCTGTGGCGCGGCACGTAGCCAAGCCACATGGCCACCGCCATGCCAGCCCACAGGCCCCTCCGCGCATTTAACTCTATCCGCCGGCACCTTACGGATCATTCAATTCTCAATTCAATACTCTGCTACAGTCAAGGAGATAGCTTGGGATTCAAAAGGCCGCCCGAATTCTCCCTTTGGCTCTCTGCTCGCACTCTAGTTTTCTCTGCAGCGCTCCACTCTGCCCCTGCAAACTTCATGCCAACCTGTGTCCAGCCTCCACATGGTGGTTGCTCTTTGGCAGCCACTGGTTCACACGCTCGCGCGGCCTCTGGTAAAAACGACAATCACTGTGGTTGTCTCGCTCACTGGTATAACTCTCACCGCTCTCACAGTCCTTTTACCTTGCATCATTCTTTTGCTACTCTCTGTCCTCCTCCGCGCATCAATTCTTGGCTCTCTGCCACCCAATGCCTCCATCGCCCAAGCCTTGCAAGCATGCCTCGCTTGCCACATCGAATGCACTGCAAAAGAGGGACTAATAGAGGTGGCGCGACATGAGTCATCTCTTCCTCTTCCCCTTGCACCTCGTCTTCCTCTTTCACTCACTCAGGAGGCAGGTATCCAGACACGCGCAGTGGGAGAGGTCGTCTTCCCTCTGAGGCTCGTCATCCTCCCTCTGCGCCCAGTTCCACTCCTGCTGCCGCCCACTTTCAATTCCAATGCTCTACCCTCATTCCACTCGTTATAGCAACTGTCTCCATCTCCTTCCATGAATTCCTGAGTGCGGAGAAATTCCCCTGCCAGCCCCCTCTGTCTTCCTGTCATTTTGGGCACCCTGAATCCTCAAAAGCTGCGATGACCCAACAAGCTTCGCCCTTGCACTCTTCCAGCGCGCATAGTGACAGCAGCTCCAAGGAACAAATGCAGGTCGATAGCGGCTCTGAGTTCCATCAATAGAAGTTGATGCAGGTTGAAGACCGGGAGGCGGATGTAACGGTCCCACAGCCAGGCGCCATTGATCCCCAGCTTGCTGAGAATGACGATTACGGATGTTTAATTGTCGAAGAACCTCCACCTGACACTCCAGATGCACAAACTACAAGGTCTCCCTAGGCCTAGGTTCTACAGTTTTACAGTTTGGTTTTTGTACTTGTTTGCTCGAAATACTTTGACTCATGGTTCACTTTGTTGGTTTCCTCTTCGAGGCAGCACCACAAACTCCACCTGGGCTGGTTTCCCTTCATGGGCAGCTCCAGTTTTGAATTTTTTGTTATTTTGCTGCCACTGTGGCTAACTCATATGCCCGTTGTGTTGAGGCCATAGCCTCCTTGTACATTATGTCTCATTATCAATAGAATTTAGCCTTATTTACAAAAAAAAAAAAAATTAGGATTTTCTATATGTTTATGTATCATTAATTAATATTTCAATGCACATCAAATAATTGTCACTAAAAAATAGTAATTTTAAACATTTGAAAAAAATACACATTTTCAATATAGATATAATGAAGAAAATACACATTTTGAGACTTTTTTTTTAAAATGACATGTCAAATAAATGATTTTTATGGGAAAATCTTAACAAAAAAACTTTAAAAAATAATTTTTTTATGAATTTTATGTCAAAAATTAATAGTAATCACAATTTTTTACAAAAAAAAATTATTCACATAAAAATTAAAGTGAAAATCAAATAATACAAATATTAAACATATAGCAACAATAATTGAATACTCATTCTTCTCATAAAATCTCAAAGTCAATAAATTACAAGTAGAACTACTGAATAGCTCTCAAAATTAATATTGATTTGCAAGCATAACTTAAAATTAATCAATAATATCATATAATCCATGTTCATAATTTTCTAGAGCTTTGTTATTGTCTTCTTCCACAATAGTTTATGCTTTATTTTAGTCATTTTCCTCTTCTAATGGATCTTTGATATCTGGAAATATCTCAAAGTGTCGTTTTCCAATCATTCCATCTATCTTTGGTTGAGGTTCCTTTGTTTTTTTTTCCACACGTGATTCATTAAAATCCCATTTACTATAACTAACTTCTTCCATTGCATCTGGAAGAAATTGAAGAGCATTAATTCTTTGTTGAATAAAACTGCATTGTAGTGAATCGTTTTCAATGGAAATGTAACTTCTTCCTTTTTGTAGTCAACATGCTAATGTTGTACCACGTATCAATCTGTAATTTATCCGGGATAAGGAGAGAAACTCATACGTAACCACAAACTAATTGTAAGCTAGAATCTAGCCATTCTAGCTTTAGAGAGGTATCTCTCTTTCTGAAATTTTCAATCACTTAGATGTTAAGCTAGGTATGGTGCTCAATGGGGTATAAGTTTTCAAATAATTGTTGGTAGGAAATAAGACAGATCCATTGGGCATGGAGTCATGTCAAGCTGATTATGTTTCCAGTGATGAAATGAAGGGAAAGAGGAGCTTCTACAGGGGCAAGGTAGGTAGTCCCTTTGGATTTTTTTCAGTTTAAATTCCTTATAGGAGGGTGAGTGGAAGACAAATGGAAAATGACAACAGAGAATCAAACACCAAGATGGATTCTAACTGTCATTTTAGCAGAAAACATAGATGTCTAGAAAACTGAAACAAAGCACTATATGAAGTGAATTATGAGTCAATATCTTTTTTTAACTAAACAAGAGGATACATTTCAAAGCATGATTGTTATATAATATAACTTACAAATAAAAACAACACATATCGAAAGCAAACTAACACAATAATCCCTGTCAACTCCACCTCTATCTTCATTCACTGTAAAAGATATCAAAAAGAGTGCAGTACAGAATGTCCTTTCCCCTAAACTTGACCAATATTTTTCTTAATTGAAATTACATCATAAATATAAAAAATGAGTATGTTCCCACTCTAGGGGTCGAATTCCTTATAGGTACTTTTGTTTTTAATTTATGCAGTGAAAATAGAGCTGATTTGTGGAAACTAGGAACTACATTGACTAGATCTTTTCTAAGAAATTTTCAATTAAATTCTCAGCCCAAATTGATTTTGTGAGTCATTAGATGCTTCATTACAATTACTAAGACCATAAATAAAAATTACAAAATATTTTGACTTTGGTAACTCGATAAAAAATATAGATTCCTGGAAGCACAACATCGACGCTGTGCAACCTCCTAATTCGCGAGAAAGACAGAAACGCAGCAAGAAAACATAGTGCTTCATGGTTGAGATACCTCTGGGCGATCCCTGAATAAAATTTAATAGTAATCTCATTTTTTTACAAAAAAAAATGATTCACATAAAATTAAAATGAAAATCAAATAATACAAATATTAAACATATAGCAACAATAATTGAATACTCATTCTTCTCATAAAATCTCAAGGTCAATAAATTACAAGTAGAACTATTGAATAGCTCTCAAAATTAATCTTGATTTGCAAGCATAACTTAAAATTAATCAATAACATCATATAATCCATGTTCATAATTTTCTAGAGCTTCATTATTGTCTTCTTCCACAATAGTTTATGCTTCAGTTTAGCCATTTTCCTCTTCTAATGGATCTTTGATATCTTTAAATCTCTCAAAGTGTCATTTTCCAATCATTCCATCTATCAGTGGTTGATGTTCCTTTGTCTTTTTTTCCACACATGATTCATTAAAATCCCATTTACTAAAACCAACTTCTTCCATTGCATCTGGAAGAAATTGAAGGGCATTAATTCTTTGTTGAATAAAACTGCATTGTAGTGAATCGTTTTCAATGGCAATGTAATTTCTTCCTTTTTGTATTCAACATGCTAGTGTTGTACCACATATCAGTCTGTAATTTATCCGGGATGAGGAGAGAAACTCATACGTAACCAAAAACCAATTGTAAGCTAGAATCTAGCCATTCTAGCTTTGGAGAGGGATCTCTCTTTCTGAAATTTTCAATCACTTAGATGTTAGGCTAGGTATGGTGCTCAGTGGGGTATATGTTTTCAAATATTTGTTGGTAGGAAATAAGACACATCCATTGGGCATGGAGTCATGTCAAGCTGATTATGTTTCCAATGATGAAATGAAGGGAAAGAGGAGCTTCTACAGGGGCAAGGTAGGTAGTCCCTTTTGATTTTTTTTAGTTTAAATTCATTATAGGAGGGTGAGTGGAATACAAATTGAAAATGAAAATAGAGAATCAAACACCAAGATGGATTCTAACAGTCATTTTAGCAGAAAACATAGATGTCTAGAAAACTGAAACAAAGCACTATATGAAGTGAATTATGAGTCAATATATTTTTTTAACTAAACAAGAGGATACATTTCAAAGCATGATTGTTCTATAGTATAACTTACAAATAAACACAACACATATCGAAAGAAAATTAACACAATAATCCCTGTAAACTCCACCTCTATCTTCATTCATTGTAAAAGATATCAAAAAGAGTGCAGTACAGAATGTCCTTTCCCCTGAACTTCACCAAACATTTTCTTAATTGAAATTACATCATAAATAGAAAAAATGAGTATGTTCCCACTCTAGGGGTCGAATTCCTCATAGATATTTTTTTTTCTAACTTATGCAGTGAAAATAGAACTGATTTGTGGAAACTAGGAACTACATTGACTAGATCTTTTCTAAGAAATTTTCAATTAAATTCTCAACCCAAATTGATTTTGTGAGTCATTATATGCTTCATTACAATTACTAAGACCACAAATAAAAATTACAAAATATTTTGACTTGGGTAACTCGATAAAAAATATAGATTCCTGGAAGCGCAACATCGACGTTGCGCAACCTCCTAATTCACGTGAAAGACAAAAATGCGGAAATAAAACATAGTGCTTCATGGTTGAGATACCTATGTGCGATTCTTGAGAAAAAATTAATAGTAATCACAATTTTTTACAAAAAATAATGATTTACATAAAAATTAAAGTGAAAATTTAAAAAAAAAAAAACAAATATTAAACATATAGCAACTATAATTGAATACTCATTCTTCTCATAAAATCTCAAAGTCAATAAATTACAAGTAGAACTACTGAATAGCTCTCAAAATTAATCTTGATTTGCAAGCATAACTTAAAATTAATCAATAACATCATATAATCCATGTTCATAATTTTCTAGAATTGAGGAACCACCGATATATGGAATGAATATAACATGAATTCTTTCACTATGAATAGAGGGCCAAATTTTCCACTTGGTCTTAATCCTAAATATGATGAGAGAAACATTGATTAAGGGAAACAACAAAAAAAATCTTGTAAATAGAGAGTCAATTTTCCCACTTCATCCTAAACCTAAGGATTATGAGAGCACCACTAATGAAGGGCAAGATGAGGAATTTCCAGTAAACAAATTAGTAAACTTTTCCACTTAGTCCTAGTCCTAAGGATTATGATAGCACTAATGATGAAGGGGGGGTGAAGAATTTCTAGAGTCAAATTTTCCACTTAGTCCTAATCCTAAGGATTATGAGAGTTCCACTGAGGAAGGGGAGGGGGAGGATGAAGATTTTCCAGTAAATAAAGATTCAAAGGTTCCACTTAGTCCTAATCCTATGGATTATGAGAGCACCACTGACGAAGGGGAGGATGAAGAATTTCCATTCAATAGAGATTTAAAGTTTCCACTTAGTCCTAATCCTAAGGATTATGAGGGCACCATTGATGAATGCGAGGATGATGAATTTCTTGGAAATGATAATTTGACTATGAATAAAGAGTCATATTTTCCACTTAGTCCTAATCCTAAGGATTACGAGAGCACCACTGACGAAGGGGAGGATGAATAATTTCCCATAAATAATAATTTGACTATGAATAGAGAGTCATATTTTCCACTTATTCTTAATCCTAAGGGAAGGGATCATAGATGAGTGATTGAGATTACCCGAGAAATCCCATCACTTGGTATTTCACATCAAAATCTTGACAACTCATCCAATTCTTGATAGTTTGAAACCCTTAAAAAAAAAACCTTGTATAATAACAACCCTACAATGGTACCAAGTGTTCATATAATCTAAAATTGATGTTTTTGAGTGGTATGAATAACCTATGTATGAGCGAAACATCAACATTTATATAATAAATGTATAAACAACAATTATCCTATACCATGCCAAGACACCCCCTCTCGAAGTAGTAGGTAGATTAATTAATGTTGCACTTGGATGAAAAGAAATGTAATATATGTACCTCTTAATGAGAATAGAAAACCAATATAGCGCCACATAAATATGTTAAAATTTTATGTTTGGAAAGTTAAGTGGGTTAAGTAAAAAACCTATTATGTATCCCCTTAAAAAAAGTTCATTCAGGGTTGAAAATTATAAGCGCTAATACCTCACACCCTTGATCCATGTTTTATGTTTCGTGGATTAGTGTACATAATAGCTATTGAATGCTAGATAGATGCCAATAGAATGTAAAAGGAAATGCACTAGAAAAGAATTCCACTACTAGTCAATTTAACATTGTGTCAATTCTTTAAGGTGGTGCAAAAATATCTTGAACATCCATAATTCTATTTTTTAGTATAGATATCACATAAGAGAAAAAAAACTTTTGAGTCTATTGGTGTGTGGAGGAGATATTACACACGTGGGAAAGTAGAACACATGGATGAGGCATGTAGGAAATTTGGGGATGGTGTACATTACATGGAAATACATAGCACACATTGCACGAGGAGTCACACAAAGGTCACACAATATCATGTAAGCACATATCACCAAGTTTGGGTTAGCTAGGCAAGTTGTTGAACAAATAGTTGGGGTTGGTATGATAGTGATAGTGTAATTCTTAGGTGCATACACAAGGTTGGAACATTGGATAAGTTAAGTCGCATGAATTTGGGGTTTCCAAATGGGCACGCATGCATGAAATGGAAGGTTGGCTCATTCTTTTGGAATGATGTGCCCATTCACACAATAGGGAGAGGAGCATGTCTATTGGGCATAGACTTGAGCAGATAATACGCAAGGGGAAGGAAAAAAATGCACAACCTCATAAAGAGTGTGAAGTGTAGAGTGGACAACACACAGTGAATTTGCGTGATAAGTGACATGAGTGAGTGGTAAAGACACATGTATGTGGTTGCATGATAGGTGACATGAGAGAGTGGTAAAGACACATGTATGAGGTTGCATGATAGGTGACATGAGCGAGTGGTAAAGACAGATGTATGAGTACACAACTTATGAAAATAGGAGAAATAAACATGGTACAAGTTGAAGTTGGGTGCATACAATCAATTCAAGGAGTGGTCATGTTGTGTGTGCTTTGGCACAACTTGTGCCTATATTATATCATTCAAATTATGTATGTGGAGGGCCATACTCTGGTTGGATTGTAAAAGGTTTTAAATATTGCCATATATTATCTGATACTTCAAGGTCGAGGCGACTAGACCCTATCTACTTTGACCCTGGTTCGTGCCTCCTTTCTCCCTTGTATCTTTGCCACCATATATTTTCCTCTCCTTGGAGATGATTTCTTGGTTCATGGTATCTTTTGCGTCGCTCAGTGAATCTTTTGATGTCAGGGTTTGCTACTTGATTTTACCTCAACTGTACCATCACCTTCCACCATGGGAAAGTTGAGGGCATGGGGTTTTTTTGCAGTATATTTCTTCTCAATACCCTATTGCATGCCTCTTCTCGCCAGTTCTTGGACATAGACTATTGGAATGGGCTTATCTTTGACAGTTTTTGGTTTTTGGGGGTCTCCTGCTCACGCATCTCCAGTGTCGTTTTTGTCGTTTCCGGTCTAGATCTTGCTCTGATCCTCATGGGTGTGCCATGCTCCTGACCCTGCTCGTCCCTTTCTTCTTTTCAATGCCCTCGTCCCTGTCTTCGCTGCAAGGTTCTGGCATGGCTCTTGTTGGGCTTTGAAGACTGCTTCTAATGACTAGGTTATGGGTGTGACTGCTTATTGCTCGACCTTTCAACGTGGGTCTCTAGCCCATTTTTTGTTAATTTTTTCATATTTGTTGTGTGTCGATTGGGTTTCGGGATTTTTTGTGCTCCCTATTTTCGTTTTCAAAGGACTTGCGTGCCTTGAAACATTTTTTTTTTTCATTTTTTGTTTTTCCTAAGGGCCTGCATGTCGAGACTATATTTCTTATTGGGCTTGCGTGCCTTGATTTTATTATATCTCTATTCCCAGTGGTCTAAGTATTTTTTCATCCTAGGGTTTCTTTCCTTGCTCTTTCTTTGGAAGATGATTTTCTTAATTTTAGACATGTATTTTCTCAGGATTGCATACACATTGAGTGTGTCTATAGAATGTAATTTTTATTCCTTATTCTCATAATAAAAATTACAGTTTTTTTTCTTTGGAAAAAAAACACATTGTAACCATTGTTCAAAGTGTTAGATTAGTTAGACCAAGTATGTATAGCAAAGCTACTTATGTTCTATATAATTGCACACTTATATTCTTGTATAGTAGAAATGGTTAAGTGTTGCCATTGTAATAAAACAAGACTTAATCTAATAAGAATAAGGTGTAGGCATGTTCCACACCTAATACACTAGGTTTGGCAACATAAGAGCTAAACATGTGCTAATTCTCTAGGGACATGATAATATCCCAAAAAAAGAAAAATTATTTGTAATCATTGGTTTGGCAACATAACACTTAATCATGTGTTAATTCTCTAGGGACATAATAGTGTCCCAAAAAGAGAGAAATTATTTTTAATGATAGCCAATTGTTACTCTTAATAAGATGATTTATTATTTTTGCAATTCGACCATATAGTTACAAAATGCCTTTAAATTTTTTTTTTTAAAAGAGATTTACAATTTCAAATAATTTTAAAATTTTTATAAATATTTTGCAAATTATTTTTAACCCTTCAATCCACTCAAATAATCATTAATTTATTTTATATAAATTAAATGAAATAAATATTATAATTTATAATACTCTAACCAATTAAACATAAAAATCCAAATTAAATTAAAAAAAAAAAATCAATCTGATAGCCACTTCCACTTCATAAAGGTGGCCACTTTCTTCAAAATAATCATTGTTTATATGTTTCGATCTCTTTTCATGGGCTGTGGAGAGGAACTTGCATACCTTACGCTTTTAAATGATGGTACGGTGGAGGAATCTATAATCGCATGCATAATCTTAAAATCACAAGGTAATGACCTCGCAAAAAAAGAGACCAAGAAATTTTTCATAAAACACAACACAGAACAGTAACTTTTTCATAAACATTTATAACAATAATACAGAAACAAGACAATGTGAGAATAATCTAGAATAATGTAGAAATAGATTTGGTTATGGTTTGTTCAACAAGAGTTTTTATTTGGAATTTAGTTCCACCAGTTCAGGATTGTTGCCTCAAATTTAAGGAGATTAGGTGAGTACCTAAGCTATAAAGTTGTAATGTTATCGTGAAACTAATGTGAAGCTTTTTGTGAGCTTTTTCTCATGATTCTGTGTGCTGTACTTGTTTTGTTTTAATTTGGTATCAGAGCATGAATACATTGTCTCCGATTTTTCCAACGTCTGACAGTATTTGGGTATTGGAGTGAGCTTTTGCTCACGTTTTTCTTTCGAAACCCTTAAAAACGCTTCCATGGTGGTGGTCGTTGAATTTTTCTCTGCATCTAAATTTGGACGCACTCGGACGGACCTCTAAGGCAGTCACCGTTTCGAATCAACAACCTGAGCTTCAACGCTGTGCATCACATCCGAAAGCTGCCTCGGATTTGTTGTTTGCGGCTTATTGTTCCTGGGGCTTGGATTTCATGAATTTTTTTTGTTATCGGTGATCAGTGCTTGGAGATCATATCTGGATTGCAAACGCTCCTCCGAGCGTATCTCTAAGGATCCAGGATGCTGCATCCTTAAGTGAAATAAAATTGAATGTGTATCTCGATATGCTACCTTGTCACGTGAAGAAGAAGGATATTCGGAATTTTTTGGATGGTATTTATGTGAGTGAGAGAGGCACTATTGAAGTGTGAAGGTTGTGCAGTCTGCCATCAACAGCAGGTTGGTAAAGATGTCAATGCGGTCTTCCATCAACAGTAGGTCGGTAAAGACGTCGATGTGGTCTGCCATAAACTGTTGCAGTGCATCCGTGAATGATTGGAAGAATATAGAATGCAGGTAACCTTTTAAAAATGTACGTGGAGCACATATAGAGTATGATTTAGAATTATTGAAGAGTCCAAAATTTGTCATTCGATGTGCATAGAAGAACCACCAGTTTGGCGTGCAGCCATTTCTCCTCCTACCGGATTTGTTTGTTGTGAAATCTAACAAGCATATGCTCCATTTTAAATTGTAATCTGGACAATATTGTTGATTGCAAGTTCCTGACTCCTCTAATTTTTCAGTTGCATTGCCGCTTTTGTTTGCTTCCACATCAGTATTTCCAAATTGCAGCAGATCGAAATTGATTTGTTCGTTTAAGGAAGTGGAGAAAGACTTGCCTTAAATAAGTCATGAATTATTAAATCTAATCATTGCTGTTGAAATGGCTAATCCTCTTGTTGATTCATATTTAAATGAATCCACAAAACTTGATGGTGAAAACTATGTTAATTGGAAATTTAAGCTGATGACCATTCTCGAGGCTTATAACCTCTAGACGATTGTCAATGGTGATGAGCCCAAGCCTACTTCTGCTGCTACGATTACATATTGGGATAAGCGAGAAATGAAAGAGAAAGTGTTGTTGCGCATGTCTGTGAAGGACAATATCATTTCTCACATTCGGGACTGTCAATCTTCAAAGGTGACATGGGACACTCTCAAAGGTTTGTATGAAACTACTAATGCAAACCGCATTTTATTTTTAAAAACAAAGCTACTATCTATCAAAATGGAAGCCAATGAGAACATCAACAACTTTGTTTCTAGAATTAAAGACTTAAGCGATAAGCTTGGTGACATTGGTGAAAAAGTGTCTAGTAGCGATTTAGTCACTGTTGCTTTGAAGGGTTTAGTCCAAGACTATAAAGTCTTTATTTCAGCACTCTCAGCTAGACCAACGCCTCCTACATTTGATGAATTGGCTGGAATTATTCTTCAAGAAGAAGAGAGAATGAAAAATTTTGGACTGGATTCAAATAATTCTAATTTGGCATTAATTGCAAGAGGTAAAAGATCATTCCGAGGGAGACCATGGGACAGGAATAGAGGCCATTTTCAAGCAAAGTAGAAAGGTATGACACATCCTGATTCTTATGTTAAGAGAAATATTGAATGTGATTATTGTGGAAAACCTAGACATCTAGCTAAAGATTGCTATAGAAGAAAGAATCACGAATCAAATCAAAGACATAGAAGGCATAATGGAAATTTCATGAACAGAGACACTTCAGTTACTGATGGATTTAAAAACCTTAAATTGTTTCTTTCTGATGTTGCATTGTCCGCTGAAATTGATGATGAGACTGCTTGATTCATAGATTCTGGTGCATCAGCGCGTATGACTTGTAATAAATATTGGTATGATAAATATTATGAGAAAATTGATGGCACACACATTTACCTAGGTGATAACAGGTCACTTAAAGTCCAAGGCTATGGCGTAATAAGTGTGTACTTACCTAATGAACAAATGAGACAGATTCATGATATGATGTTTGTTCCTGCTATCAAAAAGAATTTGATATCTATTTCCACTATCACTGATAATAATTTAAAAGTGGAATTTGGGGTGTATTGTGAAAAATGTTCAGGAACACTACAGGGTTGTTTCCACAGGTACCATGGTTGGTGGATTGTATAAATTGGATATGACGATGAAGCATCATGTTTCATTGACATCCAAAGCAAGGTCAACAGCAGAGTTATGGCATCACAGGTATGGGCACCTAAATTACAATGATTTATTGTTGTTGCAAATAAAAACAATGGTTGAAGGTCTTCCTGTTATGAAGTGTGAACATTTACCATGTGAAGCTTGTGCACTTGGTAAACAACATAGAGTGGAGTTTCCCATTCATACAGAGAAAAGACAATATGATATACTTGAATTAATTCACACTGATGTATGTGGACCTATGCAAACTAGGTCGCTTGGTGGTGCTTCCTACTTTCTTATTTTTGTAGATGATAGATCTAGATATACATGAGTCTATTTCATACAAAGAAAAAGTGATGTATTTGAGTATTTTAAAGAATTCAGAACTATGATTGAAAAGAAAATAGGAAAATACATTAAAAATTTTAGATCAGGTCAAGGTGGTGAATATAAATCAGGAGCATTTAACAGCTATTGTAAATTTCATGGGATCCAACAACAGTTCACAATACCTCATACTCCTCAGCAAAATGGTGTTGCTGAGAGATGGAATAGAACATTGGTGGAGTGTGCTCGCAGTATGTTTCAAGGTAAAAACATTTATAATGGTTTCTGGGTAGAAGCCATTAATATTGTAGTTTATTTGAAGAATCGAAGTCCCACTAAGCAATTAGCTTTTCAAATTCCTTTGAAGATTCTTCATGGTTATAAACCTGATGTCAGTCATTTAAGAGTATTTGGATGTACTGCCTTTGCACATATTCCTAAGGCTAACAGAAGAAAGCTTAATGCAAAGTCAATCAAGTGTGTTTTTATTGGGTATTGTACAAATCAGAAAGCATATAAATTGTTTGATCCCAGTTCACATAAACTGTTTGCAAGTCGAGACGTAGTGTTCCATGAGAATGTTGATAAAATTGATACAAAGAATGATGCTTGGCATATATATAATGATGATCATGTCAAAATTGATACTTTGGTTAAACAGGAACAGGAACAGGTACAGGTACAGGTTCAAGATCCGACTGCAAGCGGCATGAGCACATCCAGCAGTAGTGATTCATCACAAGAGGTAGATTCATCTCAAAGCCGCAGAATCATGGATGGAACTCCAACAGGTATTGTACAACCACGAAGGTCAACTCGACAAACTCAGCTTCCTGCAAGGTATAGAGATTATGTCTTGATGTCTAATATCATGAATGTTGTAGAACCAGTTGATTATGAACAAGCTAAAGAGCATGAACAATGGAGAAATGCTATGAATAATGAATATGACTCTCTTATGAAAAATCAAAAATGGGAATTAGTTGAACTCCCTGAGAAAAAAGTTCCAATTGGAAGCAAATGGTTGTATAAATCTAAATTTAAAGCAGATGGTAGCATTGATAAATTTAATGCAAGATTAGTTGCAAAATGATATGCTCAACAGGAGGGAATTGATTATGAAGATATTTTTGCACCAGTAGCTAAATTGAATACAATTAGAGTATTGATTGCCTTAGCTACAAAACATAATTGGAATATACATCAATTGGATGTCAAATCTGCTTTTCTAAATGGTGATTTAAAGGAAGAAGTTTATCTAGTTCAACCTGAAAGATTTATCAAACAGGGATAGGAGCATTTAGTCTATAGGTTAAGAAAAGTCTTATATGGTTTGAAACAGACGCCAAGATCACGGTATGTAAAGATTGATACCTTCTTTCATCAGAATGGGTTTGTGAAAAGCAAAAATGATCCTAACTTGTATGTTAAGAAAGATGAAGAAGAAAATTTTTCTTTAATATCTTTATATGTGGATGATCTCATTATCATAGGTAGTGCTTACAAGTTAATTGAAGAAATTAAAATTCAGTTGTCTCAGGAATTTGAAATGAAATATCTGGGAATTGCATCACTGTTTAGGAATTGAGGTATGGAGAGAGTCTGGTAAAACATTGATCACTCAAAGTAAATACACAAAGGAAATTCTTAAAAAGTTCAATATGAGTGATTGCAAAGCTATGTCAACTCCCTTAGAACAGAATGCAAAGTTGTACAAAGAAGATGGAACTAAAGAGGCCAATGGAACTTTATATCGTCAGTTGGTGGGAAGTCTGAACTATCTCACCACTACCAGACCAGACATTGCATACTCAGTCAGTATCCTTAGTCAATTCATGGCTAAGCCTTCAGGAAATCACTAGAATGTTGTAAAGAAAGTTCTCCGATACTTAAAAGGAACAATCAATTTAGGTATTATGTATACTGATAACTCTAATGTTGCTCTCACAGGTTTTTCTGATTCAGATTGGGCAGGAAATCCTAATGACAAACGATCTACCTCTGGCTATGCGTTTCATATAGGATCAGGGATTGTGTCATGGAGTAGTAAGAAACAACCAACTGTTTTTTTATCATCAACAAAGTCCAAAACTTTGACCAATGCCACCTGTGAAGCTGTTTGGTTGCGGAGAATTCTTGCAGATCTCGAAGAGGAGCAAAGTGGTTCAACATGCATCAATTGTGATAATCAAAGTGCTATCAAATTAGCACACAATCCAATATACCATGCCAGAACAAAACACATTGAGCTGCAATACCACTTTATACGAGAAAAGATTGAATCAAATGAAATTAATTTAGTATTTTGTAATACCAAGGATAATATGGCTGATATCTTTACTAAGCCTCTTGGTAAACTCAAGTTTGAAGTTTTTAGAAGTAAATTAGGTGTTGTAGAAAATCCATTGGATGTGAGAATAATCTAGAATAATGTAGAAATAGATTTGATCATGGTTTGTTGAACAAGAGTTTTTATTTAGAATTTAGTTCCATCAGTTCAGGATTGTTCGCTCAAATTTAGAGAGATTAAGTGAGTGCCTATGCTATAAAGTTGTAATGTCATCATAAACCTAATGTGTAGTTTTTTGTGAGCTTTGTCTCACGATTCTATGTATTGTATTTGTTTTGTTTTAATTGACAAATTTAATATATATATATATATATATATATATATATATATATATATATATATATATTTTCATAAAACACAACACAGAACAGTAACTTTTTCATAAACATTTATAACAATAATACAGAAACAAGACAAAAGGAGAACGCAGGGCGGGGCATAGTTATAGCAAGCGCTACTGAAGATACAAGCAACAAATATCTTAAACTTTACTCGTGATCATATTCCTGACAGCTGTCAAGATTATTTAGAAGAATAAATTAGGATTAATAGGCTAGAAATCGTGATCAGATTCCTGACGGAGCTGTCAAGATTATTAAGAAGAAGAAATTAGGAACAATCAGCTGCTACTTAGACCTGGCTGGAATGCAACACCAGTGGAGGGCAACCAGGAATTTCCGGATATGAATTCCGCTACAGTAAATTTGGAAGCTTCTGCAGGAGATGTTATGCGATGATAGCCGGGCCATTTCACTCGATTGGCAGTGCTGGCACCTGGGCCAGAGTTCATATATTCTCCGTAATAAAGCGTGTTCAATGCAAAGTTTCCGGACCACGGGTACCAACCGGCGGGAGCAATTATGTTGTCCAAGTATGATTCCATGAAGACCGTGCGAGAGTACAGCTTCCACGGTCGTCAAGGTACGCGGGATCCGAATTGTCCTCTGCGGCGATCACACTGCACATGTGGATGGAAAAGCCGGTGTTTTGATTTGGATCTATTCTCCCCTGTGCAGTGATGAAATTCAAGCCCCCAACTCCTCTGCGCGTCAAGATGTTGCAGCTTTGGAAAACTGCAACTGCGTTGCCGAAAATGAAGTCCACGCTGCCATAGATATCGCATTCTCTGTAAAACTGGCGCTGGGTATATGCATAGAGCGTGTCCTGGTAACCTTTGATGCTGCATCGGTATAGAACAGAGTGATCCGATCCTAACAGAAGAGCAACGGCTTGGTGATTTCTTGGACCAGCTGTGTTCTCGAACCCAATGTCACGAGCAATGAATCCGTTCCCTGTAGCAACTGCACAACGGATTTGATTAGAACATTGGCGAAACGTCAAGAAAATGGAATTAGATTGTTTTTAAGAAGAAAAAAAAAGGACAGTTTTTGGTTTTATGAAAAAAAATAAATGGGATTTTTTTGTCGGAGAAATTCTATGTATTTGAATGTATAAATAGATTTAGTATTTCTTTTAATTTTTGAAATATTTAAATTCTATGTATTTGAATGTATAAATAGATTTAGTATTTCTTTTAATTTTTGAAATATTTATATAGATTATATAGTTAAATAAAAAAATCTATAAAAAAAAATATGTCAAAAAATGAAGAAGGTGATTTTTGCCATGTAAATTACATAGCTAAAACTTAAAAATCTGAAAAAAAAATTTGACAAAAATCCAAAGAAAAAATAATAATAATAATAATAAAATATGTTAAAAAATAAAGCACTCGATTTCTGCATATTACACAGCTAAAACTTAAAATTCCAAATAATATTGACTAAATTCCTACTAAAAAATTATGTTGAAAAATGTGTTTTAAATGCATAAATAAATTCAACGTTTTGAAATTTTTGAAACACTCAATTTCTGCAGATTACACAGCTAAGATTCCAAAAAACTCATCTAAGTTTCTACAAAATTGACTCCAAAGACGGTGGAAATAAAATGTCTAGAGTTCATTAAATTTACTTCATTTCTGTAAATTGAAGTTATATGAACATAAATATAACTGAACAAATTGAAAATTAGAGATAGATTTAAGAAATAGAAATTAGAGATAGATTTAAGAGATCAATACTTAAATTTGTTTTGAATGTATAAATAGATTTAGCATTTTTTTAAATTTTGAAATACTCTATATCTGCAAATTTTATAGCTAAAACTTAGATTCTAAAAAATCTTTGACTAAGTTCTTGCAAAAAATTGTGTTTGAATGTATAAATGGATTCGGTGTTTTCAAAAAATTTGACACTCAATTTCTGTAGCTAAAACTTAAGATTCCAAAAGATATTAAGGAAGTCCTTGCAAAAAAATGTATATTGAATATATAAATAAATTCAGCACTTTAAACATTTTTGAAACATTCAATTTACGCTGATTAAATAGAAACAATTCCAAAAAAACTAAAAGAAATTCCTATTAAAAAAAAAATGTATCTTGAATGCATAAATAATTTTATTTTATTTTTAATTGAAAAACTCCATTAAAATTAAAATTTTGACTGAAGGTCCTAAAGGCCCTATAAGTAAGGTAAGGCTATAAGATAAGGAAGGATAAGGTAAGGAAAGATCTATCTCTCTAGGTAAGGCCTCACTTACCTACTTGACTTGGCACACACAAATTCCACAAAAAACTCTATTCTCTCCTTTAGTGTTGCTAGCTATGAAAAAAGATATACTACCTACAAATTTCAACAAAGAACTCCAACAAATATCTTGACTGAGTTACTGCAAATTTCAACAAAGAGATCTAACAAATTCCAAACAAAGAGATTGAGTATTGAGAAAATATCTCAACAACCCAACCAACCAACAAACCAAATCTACCTATATATAAGTGTTATTTCCAAATAAATAGATTCAGCATTTTTAGCATTTTTCAAACACTCAATATCTGCAAATTACACAGCTAAGATTCCAAAAAATCTTGAGAGAGGTTTCTAAAAAATCTCGAGGAAGTTCCTGCAAAATTGACCCCAAAGACAGTTGAAAAAAAATGTGAAAGTTCATTAAATTTACTTCATTTTTGAAGTCTTAGGAACATAAATATAACTCAACAAACCGAAAATTAGAGATAGATTTAAGAGATAAAGATAGATACTGAAATGTGCTTTGAATGTATAAATAAATTCATCATTTTTTAAAACTTTGACATATTCTATTTTTGTAGATTTTATAGCTAAAACTTAGATTCTAAAAAATCTTTGACTAAGTTTTTGCAAAAAATTGTGTTTGAATGTATAAATAGATTAGGTGTTTTCAAAAAATTTGAAACACTCAATTTCTGCAGCTAAAACTAAGATTGGAAAAAATCTTAAGAAAGTTTCTGCAAAAAAAAGTATTTTGAATGTATAAATAAATTCAACATTTTTAACATTTTTGAAACATCCAATTTATGCCGATTAAATAGATACTCAATTTCTGCAGATTACACAGCTAAGATTCCACTAAAATTTTGATTAAGTTCCTGCAAATTTCAACAAAGAGATCCAACAAATATCTCTACTGAGTTCCTGCAAATGTCAACAAAAAGATCTAACAAATTCCAAACAAGGATTGAGTATTGAGAAAATATATCAACAACCAAACCAACCAAATCTACCTATATACTAATGTAAATGGTATTTCCAAGTAAATAGATAAAGCATTTTTAGCATTTTTCAAACACTCAATATCTGCAGATTACATAGCTAAGATTCTAAAAAATCTTGAGGGACTTCTAGAAAAAATCTTGAGGAAGTTCATGCAAAATTGACCCCAAGATAATGGAAAAAAAATTTATGAGTCCATTAAATTTACTTCATTTCTGTAAATTGAGGTCTTATGAACATAAATATAACTGAACAAACTGAAAATTAGAGATAGATTTAAGAGACAGAGATAGATACTGAAATGTGTTTTGAATGTACAAATAGATTCAGCATTTTTAAAAATTTTGAAATATTTTATTTCTGCAGATTATATATCTAAAACTTGGATTCTAAAAAAGGTTTGACTAAGTTTTTGCAAAAAAATAGTCTTTGAATGTATAAATAGATTTGGTGTTTTCAAAAAATTTGAAACACTCAATTTCTGCAGCTAAAACTTAAGATTCAAAAACATGTTTAAAAAGTCTCTGCAAAAAATGTATTTTGAATATATAAATAAATTCAACATTTTTAACATTTTTGAAACACTCAATTAATGATGAAGATTACATAGATAAAATTCCATAAAAACTCAGAAATTCCTATAAAAAAATGTGTCTTGAATGTATAAATAAATTTTATTTTATTTTTAATTGAAACACTCAATTTATGCAGATTACACCGCTAAGATTCCAAAACAATCTTGACTGAGTTTCTGCAAATTTCAACAAAAAATTCCAACAAATATCTTAACTGAATTACCGCAAATTTCACAAAAAGAAAAAAAATCCAACAAATTCCAAACATAGAGATCGTGTATTGAGAAAATATCTCTAACAACCCAACCAACAAACCAAATCTACCTATATACTAATGTAAAATTGATTTCCAAATAAATAAATTCAACATTTTTAACATTTTTCAAACAATCAATTACACAGCTAAGATTCCTTAAAAAAAACTTTTTAACATTTTTCAAACAATCAATTACACAGCTAAGATTCCTTAAAAAAAACTTGACAGAAGTCTTGAAAACACTTAATTTCTACCTATTACACAACTAAAATTCCAGAAAATCTAAATGTAGTTCCTCCAAAATTTACCCAAAAACTGTGAAAAAGCAAAAAATAACATGGAGTTCATTAAATTTACTTCATTTCTGTAAATAGAAGTCCTATGAACGTAAATATAACTGAACATACTGAAATTAGAGATAGATTTAAGCGAAGCTCCAGAAAGCCTTCCTGTAACGATTGTGACATCCTTGCCGTCCCCGACGAGCATTACACCATCTTTGGCAACCTTCACCCTCTCGTCGTAGATTCCCGCTTTTACATATATTGTGTATCTTGCCGTACTTTTACTGGGAGCGGCGTTTATTGCTTCGGTGATGGTCCTGTAATTCCCGCTCCCGTCTTTGGCCACCACTGCGTTCGCTTGCATTCCGCTGGGAGGAACCTGAAGAAGCCGGCGGTCAGCCGGAGATAGCCACGACGGGAAACCGCCTGCCCTTTCAACTGAAGCAATGGGATCGATCAAGCGACGTCGGTCTATGGCGGCGGGAGAAATGTTCTTGACCATTGCAAGAGAATTGCTGAGAAGCTTCCAGACCTTTCGCAGTGACCCGTCCGGCAGCATGGGATTCCCGTAATTATGGCCGTTCACTCCTTCGATGCAAGTGTCCTGATTTGTCAGAGACGCGCTGAGCCAAGTCTGGACGTCGTCGGCCTCCTGCGCTCTCCAATCTGAGCTCTGTAAAGACCCCAGAGAGTCGTTAAGCTGGCGGAGACTAAATCCGAAAAGCTCGATACAGTCATCCACAGCGGACTGCCTACTTTGGTCCGTGATCGGTTGCCGACCCATCTCAGAGCCTAAAGATGCAGAGAGATTTTTGAGCTCGTACAGGGTCACCTTCACAACAATAGTGGCGAGAGATTTTTGAGCTCGTACAGGGTCACCTTCACAACAATAGTGGCGAGCTCCTTGGAGTTTGCAGCTTTTCTGGATTCCGGATGTGCTACGAGAGTCGAAACGCAGACGTCCGGATACAACGTAACGCTGCACGCCGATTCGATCATGCCAGTGGCCTCCAATTCACTGCGGTTCATTGCCACCCCATGCTCATTTACTTTGCTGTGGGCAGCGGCCATAGCTGCACACACAGCGGTAGCTACAAGAACAGCAAAAACCAAGATATTTTTCATCAAATACAAGATCGCTCGAACTGAATCAAACAATCCCTTGTGGAACATCACAAAATTCAATCAAATCCTATCAGCGACAGGGACGCAACTGTAAGAACATATGCAAGAGACCAGTCTGTGATTTTTAGCTTGGGAGCTTATCTGAATTTATAAGATCAATACATCCATTTCACTTTCAATGCCGTTAACGGGAAAAATATAACCTTGATCGTTCTACTAGCAATCGGCAGTAAGTCCTTATTGGATTTACGAGAAAGCGTGGTGTATTTTGTGATCTGTGTACCAGGTAGGTCTTTCTTCGAAGGTGTAGCGTTGATGGTTCTTAAGGTGTTGATGTAGAGTTGTTATTGGACTAATAAATCTATATAGGTTGAGTGGTTTAATTATTAAGAGTATGTGTTTTTTTTCTAAGAAATTAAATGTTTAAAATAGGAGGGGTAGAGTATGTATGTCTTGGTTATATTATTTTGGAAAATAAAAGAGTCTCATATTTTAAGAAGTTACAAGTTCAAAACTCCAGAAATAAAATATATATATCTTAACTACATCACTTTGAAAAACAAAAAGATCTCATAAAATAACTACATCACTTTAGTGTGTCAAATAAAAACACACTAAAGATTGAAATGGCTGGTTTACTTGGTGTCAAATAAGGGTAAAGTGAAGATTGAAGTGGCTGGTTAACTCCCTCACCATTTTCTAAAATGATATATTTAATTTGGTTAGATTTTCTGAAATCGCATACTTAGTTTATATTGATTAGACTTACAGAATTCCTTCTTTGCCTCGTAAATTTGGATTTAATTAGACTTACAGAATTCCTTCTTTGCCTCGTAAATTTGGATTTAATAATTGAGTAATTTTTAATATTTAAAATCAATTTTTTTTCCTAAATTTGAATATTAATTTAAAATAGTTTTTAAATATATATAAAAAAATTATATTATATTTTAATAATATAAATTTTACGAAAAACAAAAATTTTAAAAGTTAAATGGAGAAAAAAAAGTAGTACCCATCATGAGGTGTACCTTGTACCTTCATATGTGAGGACAAACACGAGGTGTACCTTGTACCTTATATGAGGACTATTCTTGCCACATAGTACAGAAATTTTCCCGGGATTATTTTGAAAAAAATTAAAAATGGTTATTCTATTCGAGTAAACAGTCGAGTTTTGATCGGTATAGCATGGTTTAAGTTTTGATTGGCATAGTATAGTTTAACTAAGTGAATTCTTTTAATATTAATATTACAGTTTAAACTATAATTTTATTTAAAATTTTATATTAAATTTTATCTAAGAAATAAATGATTTATTATTAATATAAATTGTATAAAATTAATATTTATTATGAATATGAATGACTTCATTAAATTAATTTAGAAAAAATAATATATAAAATAACATATTTTATTATTTTTTAATAGAATAGTTAAGCTAACTAAAAAATATTAGATAGATTTTAATTGTTATTAATAAATATTAGTTTGTAAGAGTGTTATATATATATATATATATATATATATATATATATATAAATAAAAAGAAAGAGTATAAACTAATAATTTATTGTAAATATATAAATAGATAATATAAGTTTATATTATTAATAGCAAGGATCATTATGATGAAATGGTATATTATAGTGAGAGGAATCATAAAAAAAATTTATGATTTTATTTTTATATCAAAAGTTATAACATGTTTTTTTCTTCTTTTTTTATGTTAATTACCATTGAATTATTAAACTTTTTTGTATATACTGAAAAGACTTTATAACAAGATTGTAAAACGAAAAATATCCATACATATTATTGTTATAACATTTTAATTTGATTAATTGTGGAGAAAATTTCAACAATGAAATGTATTAATATTGAAGGAATTATATTTTTATTAACATTTGTATTTATATTAACTTATGAGCTGTAGGCTATTTGGTTTGCATAGGGTTTAGCCTCATGTGAAAGGATTGAGAATAAAAGCCACTTTGAGAGAGTTAAATTTTCCACTAAAGTGATAAATACTTCTTCTATTAATATAGATACTTATATTAACATTGTTGCAAGTAATTTTATTGGCAAGTAATGAGATAATAATAGTAAAAAAAGACTATTTATAATAATGTTATATTTAGTTGAGAGTGCAAGCTTCTGTGATCCATAACATTTTAAATATAAATCTTCTGGAAAATCACATAATATATTTTGGCGACGCTTTTCAAACTACCAACTGTAGTTCATTATCAGAATAATGTTATATTTATTTATTTATGAGATATATATACATTGATTTGTCTAATTTAATTTTTTATTAATTTCACTTAAAATTTTTAAAAAGAAAACAAATTGTCAAAGATCATTAAAAAAAACAACTTATCATACTTAATAATAAAATTACACTTTTACATTAAATTATATAAATATAAGTATAATAAATCTATTTATAATTAATATATTCATTTTAAAATTATATAAACCTATATAACATTAAACAAATCAAACACTACGTATTCCAATATATACGATATTTAAATGCTTTACTAAATTCATACCATATTTTAGTGCTTTCCGACACAAAAATTGAAGGTAACTTTCTAGCTCTTTCCATGTGTAAGCAAGCCCTCTCACATCTACCTATGTGTCATCCTCTAACGTATTAATTAGTGTTATTAGCCATGATTACGTCAACATCCACGTACTCTTATAGCCGAAAGTAAAAGAGAAGGGAGGAAAGTATTATTCGTCTCTAGCATCTAATACTGCAATTGCATTTTCTGATTTCAAACAGTTTTGGCATTTGGGAACATTTTATGCTTTCGTCCAATGGAACTTTACTTTCTAGGAGACACTTTATTAATGGTGGGACGAGTTTAAATTTTGTGCCCTTTAATAGAGATTATTTATATGTTTAATTTGTTATAGTTATGTTTTTAAAACTAGCTCAAATACATTATAATTATGGATCTACTACATTATAATTATGGATCTACTAAGTATTTATAGGATTAATTTTTTTATATATAATATTTATTGGAAAAATTATGAGTGGTCAAAATTTAGAATCGAAATCAGAAATACTAAATTGACTATTTTTTACTTTAGACTTTTCTAATTGCCTTCTCATTATTCTATAATGGCGGCATGAAAATATTAGAATGGGGATTCCTTTCAAATTTAATTGGGTCTGACTACTGGATGAGGATAATAATAAGATGGTTTCTACTACATGGACCTCACTTACATGGGGTTTGAGGAGGTATCGACTATGGAGTCAATTATACAAAAACTTAACTTTCTAAAGAGTTGGACAAGAACATGGGAATGGTGTAAAAAATAAAATTTGATTAAGGAATTACCGTAGATTACTAGTGACATCGTTGTATTAAGATTGGTCATGGAAAAGAGAAATCCTACACAACAGGAATTGGATTATCGAAAACATTGCAAAGGAGAAAAAAATCAGATTTTGGTGATTCAGGAAACTCCCTGGTGACTAAAAAGCAGGGCGGCCTGGTTAAGAGAGGGTGATCATAACACTCATTATTTTCACCAATATGCAAATTAGAGGAATAACAGGAATACTATATGGCACATTGAAACATACAGTTGGGAGAGCATTCATACAACACAAGATATTCAATAAGAGGTTGTGGCATACTTTGAGGACTTGTACAAATCTCGGACGGACGTGGACATTAGGGATCAATTTTAGGCATTGGAACACTATCTAGTATTGTTTGATGTAGATGATAATGAAGCCCTCTTGTGCCCGGTCCAACTGGATGAAATACAAAGTCTCTTAAAATCCTTTGCTAAGGATAAATGTATATGCTCTAATGGATGGTATGTGGAGCTTTTTATTCACTTTTTTGAATTAATGGGGCAGGATCTACTGCATATTGTTGAAGAAACTATAACTACTAGAAATGTTCATGGTGCCATTAATTCTACCTTCTTAACCCTCATTCTTAAATGTCCCAATCCCTACACTTTCTGGGAGTTTAGGCCTATCTCACTCTGCAACATCACATATAAATTGATTTCCAAGGTGATTGTGAAGTGCACTACACATATCCTATCCAGGAACATTTCTAGGGAAAATTTTGGGTTCTTACATAATTGGTTGATACATGATGCCATAGCTATTGCATAAGAATGTATTCACACCATCCACACCAAAAATTCGGATGCACTGGTAATGAAATTGGATTTGAAGCAGGCATGTGACACTGTGGACTCGTCATACATCCCCATCGTACTTATTAAGATCATACTAGATGCTCATAATGTAGAATGGATTTTGGCATGCATCACATGTGTCCTGTTACACCATTTTTTGGTCATCTAACCTATTATTATTAGATGAACCCAAGTACACCATGTAAGAACAATTTTACCCTAAGTAAAATTGCTTTCACCATATAAAATAACTCATTTGTTTATATTTCCTGGTCATATTTAACCCAAAATAAGGAACTTAATTAAATAAATCTTTATTTATTTAATTATTCCCTAAGAATAAGTTATTTAAATCATTATTTAAATAATATTCTTAGTTAAATTTGACTAAATCATCCATAAATAGTTAAATAAACCATTATTTATTTAATTATATTCCCATCACTTCCCTAAAAAGATAAATAAACCATTTATTTATTTATTATTTATAAATAAAGGAATTGACCCAAGTCAAGAACCCTTTTCCCTCCAACAAATATAATAAAATGTTCCTAAAGGGTGCTTCTAGAATTCGATTAATAATATTTTATTCATGCACCGAGTTCTAGACCGCCCCAATATTTTGTTATAAATAGGGGGGTTTTCCCCATTCATTAGTCACCTTCATTGCATCAGATCACTCTAGATCTACTCTTGGTCACCATTTTCCATTTTGTTTTGTGAACTCCCATTGAGTTCTATGTTTGTTGTTCTACACCCATAAGAGAGAGAAATGTTAGATCTGAAACACTAAGGACTTTCAAGAACCCATCCCACCTAGGAGAACCAGAAGACACCTTTCTTGTTTTCCTCTCAGGTGCCCCATTCTTTAATATAATACAAAATTATTTTAAATACATTCTTCTTGTCTTGTCCATTGGATTTATGGAGCCATGTTATATTTTATCTACTTAATGTCTCTTGTGCTTAGATCTGAATTTATGCAGCAAACTTAAAGATATTTTGCAGCCATAATCGATGTTAGGGCTATTTGTTATGCGTAGCTAAAGTGATCTTTTACGACGAAAGAATCATACTAACATGTCCATTATGCAGTCCTCATCAACGGATATCCTACTTTCTTTTTCAGAGCTGGAAGAGGCCTCTTACAGGAGTGTTCTTTATCCCCATTACGTTTTATTCCTATCATGGATGGTATAAGTTTACATATTCGAGATGCACAGTCACGTGGTCTATTACATGGATTGTGTATATCACAATGAGTTGAGCTCACTAATCTCTTTTTCATGGATGATATTCTAAATTTTGGTATGTTGTCAAGATCACAATTGTTGGTTCTCCACTATATATTCCTACGATATGGAGTTTCCTTAGGTTTGTTTGCAAATGGTTCAAAATGTATACTAATTTTTTCTTTTGGTGATAGGTGTGACATTGATATTACTACAGGTATTTTCAAGGTTAGATTAGCTCCTTTAAAAGAAGGCTTATCTTATTTGGACTTCTAACTAAAGCCAAATTAATATCAGATAATAGACTAGCATTGGATTATATACAAATTCAAAAAGAAACTTAACTCATGGATAAACATGTGGTTGTCATTGGGAGGAAGATTCACTCTTATACAATATTTTCTGCAACAAATCACTGTATATTGGGCACACCTGTTTATGATCCCATCTACGATACATTCCCAAATAATAGCGATTAATACAAATTTCCTGGGGTTCGATTAGACAAGAGATAAAAAACTCCACCTCTGTAAATGGGATGCATTAACAATTCCAAAAGAATATGGAGGATGGGGTCTTTTGGAAAAAAAAAATTCTTCGGTAAATCATTGTTGCTAAAATCCATCTGGAGGGCTATGACGAGTAGTGGGATATAGAAAAAAATTATCAAATATAAATACATGAAAGGCAAGGATATCAATACATGGTATATAGATCACAAGCAACTGCAAACAAGGGGATTAATCATTTGGCAAAGCTTCAGGAAGCTTATACAAAATTTTTGGATACGGATGACATGGGTATTCAGCAATGGAAATAAGATTATGATTTGGAATGAAGGTATTAAGGGACTTGATTTGACATATCCACTTATGGATCATACTTTGGATATCATACATTCTTGTGGATTTTTCTTTCTCTATCAGATTATCAATCGATGGAAGGATGGATATCCCATCTGGAAGGACGCAGATGAGATTGGTCTACATGGACAGGCTACACAGGATTGGATGGAATACATAAATTCACTTAGGTTTGCATGGCTATGTCATAATACACAAGGAGATTATATCACCTGGGGCAGGAGCCTTCATAAACAATCAGTGATTGTGGTAGACACCTATCATTATTTTATGTCATTGGTATATGACCTCTCACCCCCTTCATGGTATAGGAAGATATGGTGTATGAAGATTCCTCTTAAAGTCATTTTATTTGCATGTTTTGTATGGAGGAACAAAATATTGACATGTGACAATCTTTTCAAATGCGACATCAATGAACCTGGATGGTGTATCTTATGCAGGAAAGAAAATGAATCATGTTGTCATATTTTCATTTCATTCCCCTTCACAAAATCCATTTGGTGGAACATTCCAGTGATATATCATGTTCAAGATCGAAACACACAAAATATTGGACAATGTATTAGAACATGGATGAATGAGGGGGTTTACAAAAGAAATCCCATTATTCATTTTTTCGTAAATATGTAATGCTAGAAGCCAGTGCATATTTGGAGGCATTCCAATCAACTCAGCCAGTATTTCCCATAGGATTATCTCATGCATGTCATCTCTCACAAGTACAATGTAACAACCCTGGTGAAAATTCCATTTAATAAAAGTTAATAAAGGAAAAATAATAACCAAGGTCATGGGACATGTATTCCAAGTTGAATGTTGGGAAAAACATCCGAGTGTGGGTGTTCATATGGTTTATTATGGCTAAGGAAAGTGGCAAAGGAAACGTCTAAGGCTTGGGAAAGGAAAAGTGGCATTTATTGGCATTTATTTATGAAAATAATGGAAAATAGGAGAAAATGGAGGTGAAAGGTCACAGGTTGCATGTGAGCAGGAAAATGAAGGAAATTAATGTAAAATGAATAAAATAGAGGTCACATTGATAAAAAGGCTTTTGAGGATCAATTCATGGTTTTTTCTTAGTGTAGTTTTGGAGCTCTCATTATCCTCTCTCTATCTCTTTCATACTCTTGGATACTTAGAGTTTTCTTGGATCACTCTTGGAAGGTGTGGCATACTTGGTCATTTGGAGCAAGAAGGCAAAGGAAGAGCAGGAAAATGTAAGAGGGCATCAAGATCAGCAGCTACAATGGTTTTTAACAGTGGGTACCAAGTTAATTGTATGTTTTCCTCACTAGCTTTGGCATGTATGGTGTATGCATGTGGTTACTTGGTCATGATCTATCATTGGCATGGAGGATTGTCTCAATTGATAGTGGATTTTCCTGGACTTTCCATTTCCTAGATAACCATGGTGTTGTGGGTTCATTTTCATTGTTTGTTTTCTGGTTGGTTCTCATGATTCCTTTAACTATGGGTTGAGTTATTAGTTCCTAAGGCCTTGGTTGGACAAATGCTCTAGAGCCTGGCGGACAACTATTGGGTTGAGTTACTAATCTTTGAGCCTTGGTTGGACAAATGCTCTAGAGCCCTAGGTGGGTTGAGTTACTAGTCCTAGATCCTTGGTTGGACAAACTATCTGGAGCTTGGAAACATATGGGGTTGAGTTACTAGTCCTGGAGCATTGGTTGGAACAAAAATTATGGAGCCCTGGACAACTTGGGTAGAGACCAATCTAGTGATTGTTGTGATGTCCGACCGTGAGGTGGAATCATTGGTTCAAGGTTAAGGTGGTTTGGCCTTTGGAGGCCCTGGTTTAGTCTTGATGGATTTGGTTTATGAGATCACACATTCATGCTTGGAATATGGCACAAGGGTGACTGGCTGAATATATATTTGGCTTAGCCATGTCTATGGTCGGGTGGAACGTGGAAGTCCCAGACTTGGTTACATTTTTATTATGGAAATAAGAGCTCTTTTTCCCTTATATTGATGGGTAAATATGATTGTTATTACATGGATTATATAGTTGTTACGTGCTTGTCATTTATGTTTCTTATATGCTGGTTATGAATGAGTTTTATGATGGTGATGAAGTATGGCTCTCATCATGTTTTGATTCGTAATTGAATGAAAAATGTATCTATGCCTAAATAGTATATAATGCAGTTAATGTGATGTAGAAACAGTGATTCTTAACGATTCTCATATAAGTATGAGACCCCTATGCTCAAATTTGTTATTTAAACCTATAGATTACATATGTGTGACATGTTTGATGAAAAGTCAGGCATGGCTATTAGGGGTCCAACCAAGTCCTTGTTCAAATGTTTTATTTTGCATCATTTTTTTGTTGCCTTATTCCATTTATGAAATTTTCATTGAGTTTTGGGAAGTGGCTTGGGCTTTGGGCCTGAAAATGTTCCTTAAATCCCGTGGACGCAGGCACAGGTCTGGAAAATTTAGTCCCTGGACACATGCATTCCTATGTCATGGAAGCGTCAAAAGCATCCCAAACACACCCATGCCTATATTATGGGAGTGTCTGTGGGTTAAGTGAGTTAAAAACTTAGTGGGACCCAGAGGCTAGTTACCTAAGTGTTTGGGATGGATCTTAGGAGTGTTATCGCTAATGTGGAAGGTTTTCATGATGTGTTTCCTTCGATTTCATTTCCTTAAGGTCACCTAGGAGGTTGAATCCGATCATAATAGTCTCTCATCACATGTTTACCCCGGTTGGCCGGTTACTTGGGTAGATATGGGAGGAGGGTGTTACAGAGTGGTATCAGAGCATGGTTTACTTCTTGGACTGGTTGGGCAGTGTGTTGGTCATGCATTTTTGTTGGTTGCATATGTGTTTCTCATACCTGTGGTGTATGTACTTGTTGCATCTGCACAGTGTTGGTCATGGTTGCAGTGATGTCACCATGTATAGGCTAATGGTGTTGTTTTACACTGTGTCGTCATGAGTGTATGTTTGGTTACATGTTGTTATATGTTGTTACATGTATTGTCCGTGTATGTTTGGTTGCATGTTTTTATATGTTGTTACATGTATTTCCCGTGTATGTTTGGTTACATGTTGTTAAATGTTGCCACCGGTATTGTCCATTTATACTCAATTACATGTTGTTTATGCTCGTGTATTGTCTGTGTTTATGTTTGTGTGTTGTTTGTGTCTATTCTTGGGTATTTTCCATGTGCATTGGTATGGTGGATGTTGTCATGCATGCGGTCATGGTATGTGTAGTGATGTGGTCATGCATTGACAAATGGACTCTAACTAGAATGACATTTACATTTTGATATACATATGTGTTATATGTCTATATGTTGATATGATTATGTCTATACATGTATTATGCTAATTGGATGATCTTGAAGATGAGATATCCTCCCAGAATTATGCTAAGCTACGTTGATTTATTGTGATTTAGTTTAGCTAACATAGTATGCATTGTAGGAAAGAAATCAAAGATGAATAGCAATATGGTAGAATACAAATATTCTCCCTATGAATCATATGAGAAGCATGGTGTTGGGCATTAATTCTACTTAGAAGGCACACTGAGAAGTTTAAAGGAAGAAATAATAAGTTGCAAGGCAGATAATGACAGACTCGTACAGTTACAGGAAAAGAAAGCAGAGGTTAATGCAGTCGTCCTATTATGCACTTGACTTGTGATTCGAGCCAGGATACAAGAAAATACGAAACAAAATAGTCGAGACAGATAGATATCAAAATAAAATAGACAAGAGACAAAGATGTTTCATTATGCAGAAACATAATACAATGTTCACTTTTCTCTTTGAAGGGGAAACCTCCAACATAACAAACCTCAATTACAACATGACACCCTCCTTCTTCCTTCTATCTAAGGCTATTTATAGCCTAATGACATCCAAAACTCTAACTAATAGTGGTCCTTGACATAGCCTGGGTTAACCACCTTATTTATTAACTGAGGCCCATTTATAACTAATTGTGGTTCCTTTTCTAGAATGTGGGTCAACCACTTACAATTATTATTAATGTGGATAACCGCTTACAGGCTTTATTGACTCAACTAACTAACTATGACTCGGACTAGGCCCACATGGGCTTATTACATAAATAAATTGGTTAGGGTTGGACCCTAACATTCCCTCCCCCATAAAAAATAGTTTTTCCTCAAGGCTGAATCTGTTGAAATTGCTGAAGAATGGTGGTAAGTTCCCATGTCGCATCTTCCAAAGAGGTGTATTTCCACTTGATTAGTACTTACTTGATCGTGCAGCCAGAAATATGAAATTCATGAGTATCTAGGACCTATTGTGGTAGGATCCAAAGTGATCCTTCCTCATCTAATTCTAGCAGACTTGTTTGAACCCTGAGATTGTTCCCCACAGCTTTCATGAGGTAGGAGACATGGAATACTGGGTGGATTCTTGAAGTGGTTGGTAAAGCAAGTATGTAGGCGATGACTCCTATATGCTGAAGTACTTGATAAGGTGGGCGGACCCAACTATGGTTTTGAGCATGGGTTTGCACATGTTTTTGGGGCATGATGGCTTTCAGTCCCTGGTATTTTGTAGACCCAATCAAGGGAGCTACGGTTATGTTCTAATCCAGGGTTAATGGATTGGGGTTTATGAATGCTTCGACATGTATATATATATGCGCGTGTGTGTGTGTGTTGTAACACTAAAGGAATTTAATGAAAAATCGAGCTAGTAGTCCCGATTTAGGATCCAGGGGAAAACTCTTTGTGTATATTTGTTTTATGTTTTATGCTCTCGCTATTGTTTATTTTTTTGTTTTTAGGAATTCATTTGTAGATAATTTTTGTATAGGGTTAAAACCTACATTTGGTATCAGAGTTGTTTCAGCTTCAACGAGACGCCTTTGCTACTGAGGGGTTTTTTGCTCGGGCATATGGTAGACCCTGCTTAGTGGGAGATCTACGGGATCAATTCTTGCAGTGAAAGAATATGGCGAGCAGTGGAAAGACAGAGATCGAGAAATTTAATTGTCATAGTTTTGAGTTGTGGAAGCTCAAGATGGAGGATTTGCTGGTGGATAAAGATCAGTTTATCGCGGTAGATCCGGGTACTAAACCAATAGCAATGTCAGATGAAAATTGGGTACTTAAGAGGGGTGGTTTTTACCTCTTAAGTTATTGGTCACAGGCAGAAAATAGATGGAGTCAAGAAAGTTAGTGGAACATGATAAAACATACACATACTAGGTAGAGAAATAGGCGCATGCATATTCAGACATAAAAACGAAACTAAAACTAAATAAAATAACACAAAAGCTCTAAATAGAGTCAAACAACTTCAATAATCCAAACAGCAGCGCTAACGTCCCCTTTTATTGAGTGCTAGTAGGAAATGAGGATGAAACTTTTACCCACTTTCCAAGGGGCCCTTGGAACTACGGAGCTCCAAGTCCCGATGCAAGGATGTCTTTACTTCCGAGCTACCTTGGCGCAAAGTCTCCCTCTCTCTACTATGGTGGACTGGAGTTGTTGGATGGCCAACAACTGAGTCCCCTCTATCTCTGCTCCAAATCACACAATGCTGTATTACTTGGGGCAATTCTGGTTAGCATAACAATGTGCTCTCCAATTGTTCATCTCTTGGTGGCCTTTTATAGGAGAATTCAAATCCTCTTTCCTTCTCTTGGTACATTGTGGATGGTGACCCAAGAGAGGAGGGTGATTCCATTGTGTGCCACATTTATTCCATTGTGTGCTCCTTTGAGGTCCTAAGGAGGCTTGGGCAGATGTCCTTAGGCAGCCTTAAGTGTGGGATCAATGTCCTGGAGTGTGCCTTGTGGTCCCAGAAAGTGACTCCCTCCACTCTCAGGACCATGTGGCTTTTTGAGATTTTTAAATACTTCAAATTCTCTAATGTCTCTCAGCCCTGTAAATCCTTCTGCCTGACATTAAATAATGTCATCTTTGTTTGTCTGATTTTCCAATGATAACACTGGGAAAAGTTAGATTGGAAGGCAAAGAGCACAATACGGTTGTGTATCTCATATTTGGTATTGTTGAATGTATCTGGGGAAGCTACGATGAAGACTTTGTGGGTCAAGTTAGAGACTTTGTACCAATCTAAGTCCGTGGTGAATAATTTGTTTCTGCGGAAAAAGTTGTATAACCTGAGGATGAAGGATGGAGACTCGATGACAGAGCATATGAATGCCTTCCATATTGTGGTAAGTCAATTGTCATCTATTTATATTAAAATCTCAAATGAAGATAAGTGCATCAGTTTTTTGTGTTCTCTACCAAATTCATGGGACATTCTGGTTATTGCAATAGGTAGCACTACAACTACCTTTAATTTTAATGAAATTGTCTCAACCTTGTTGTCGGAGGAAATGAGATCGAGAAATATGGAGGGCTAGAATGGAGATGCCTTATCTATACGAGGAAGGTCCCAGAACACAAACATATACAAGTTTTCGAGTGGGAGATCTAAATCTCCAGGAAAGCCTGTAAGGTGTGCTCGAAATGCAAAAAGGAAGGGCACTTCAAAAAGGACTGCAGATCTAAAGCTCTTAAGAAAGGAAATGGATATGATGATGCTCCTTCTATAGAGGCAAAAACCACCTCAGATGAAGGTGGGGATGTGCATTTGGATTCTTCTTCAAATACACATGTAGATCATGAGGCATGGTTTATTGACTCAGGTGCATCCTTTCACTTCACTCCACATAGAGAGTGGTTCTATGAGTATGAGAAGTATGATGGTGGTGATGTCTTCTTAGGGGATGATAGGAAGGCCAAAATCGTCGAAAGTGGAAAATTCAAGATGAAACTGCAAGGTGGAAGGATTAGAATACTTCCTGGTGTTCTGCATATTCCTGCATTGGCCAGAAATCTGATTTACGTAAGCAAGATGAATGATGCAGGTGTAAAAAAAATGATCGATAAACATACCTACAAGATGGTTCGGGGAGCACTATTATTAATGCGTGGAGTTTGGATTGGAACTCTATACAAGCTTCAGGGTAGCATTGTTATTGATGGGTGAAACAGTTCTATGGTTCTTGTAAGTGGAGCGGAAAGCGTAGCGGTCTCTGGAGAAAAGACCATGCTATGGCATCAAAGGTTTGGGAATATTAGAGAGAAAGGCCTTCAGATACTGCATGGTAATGGTATGGTAGAAGGTATGTCTAATTTATCTCTGGATTTTGATTTATGTGAACATTTTGTATATGGGAAGTAGAATCGGGTGAGTTTTCCATTAGGGAAATTTTGAGGTCTAAAATGGGCCTCCTAAGGAAAATGCACAATTAAAATTCACTTTATGAGAACCAATCACATTTTAGGAGATGACATCACCCCCAATGGTTGAGGTGGCATTTCTTTAGTTAAAGGTACTTATTACATTCTCAATTGTGGATAAAAACTTATGGTTAACAATGGTAATGCTCTAAGTACTTTTAAAGTCATAAAGAAAAGTACTAATAATAAATGTTATTTCGCACTTTTTGAATAAAATATTATTACTGTTATTTCATATTTTTTGAAAGAAACAATGCATATCCTTACATAATCTTCATGTTTTTACACATTTTTCAATAAATATTATATTTTTATATTTTCATATACTTATTTTTAAATTATATATTCGTCTCATTTTATTTAATATTATAATTTCAAATTTTCGGAAACGGATGACCAAGATGAACCCTAGGTCTTTTGCATGCGGCTCTCATCGCTAGGTCAGCATCAAGCCTCAACTTAGATCATGGAGACTATAGATCCAGTACGCCCCTATTTCAACTCAGGCCCTGCGAAGAGAGCAGCCACGCTGACGAAAATGAGAAGAAGGCAAGCGTTGGGCTCCCTGACGCAGACACAACAACCACTTCATTTTATGCGTAGGTCTTCGGAAACATTGTAGGTTGGATGGTATTCAAACGAGTCAGGGATCGCATGATTAACCCTTGCTTCCTTTCTGTAGCTCTCCTCTCTGCCAATGTCGTCAGGCCACTATCAGGCCTTGGAGATCTAGGTGTACAGAGGACTGTGGATGTGCCACCGCTCTAGGATACTTTTGTAAAAGTTCACACCAACCGCAAATCAAATTTTTACGGCTCGCCCACCAGTTTTAGCTACCCTGCGAGAGGTTTGATCGCCAAATACGAACGAGCAGTTGATCTTCCTCACCAACAGTCCCCAAGCAGACATGAAATCTAGGAAATGAAGGCCTCCGGTACCGCGATTCTCCGGAAAGATACCTGGTGCCTCCCCGCCAGGAAAACAGATCAGCCCACAAATACTAAATATCAGGCAAGAATCATAAATCTGGCTTCCACTTTTCATTTTAGCAACCAGGGTTTCTTAGATCTACTTTCTCCTGCCTTTCAAATCCAGATCTCACTTCTCTCGAGCAGATCCATGCTGCTTTGGGTCCGCTCAACAGATAGAGTTTAGGATCTCTTGCATGCCCTTGAGCACAGGCTGGGGATTCCCACAGCTCTTCAGAGACTTCTTTATGGAGGTAAACAACTTGATGCTTCTTTCCCCCTTTCATTCTACAACATTGAAATATATGCTACTTTAGTTTTATCCCTTCGTTTGAGAGGAGGAGCCGCGTGAAATTCCTCTTCTGCTCCAGCTTTCTCCTACAAGGATGTTGTCCATGCATAGCCCAAGAAATCTGCCCAATCCCCTGAGGCCCCCAAGCCTTTTCTGGTTGATTAAATAGAGGATGTCCCCTCCATAGATATTTCCCATCCAGATCTAGCAGAACAGCTTCAAAAATTTGCAGAAACCGCCATCATCTACAAATTCAATGGACTTTGGCCTCGCACAAAGGAACTTTTCAAGTGGATCTATGCCAAATGGACCCACAAATGCAAGGTCAACTTCTGCTCAAAGGGTTTCTTCATAGTATTGTTTGATCACATCAAGGATTATCAAAAGGCCTAACAAAAGATCTGTGGTTTTGGGGAGCAATTGGGTTGTTCATCACCCCCTGGTTCCCAGATTTCGACCCAGCAATAGAAGTCATCACCAAGACTCCCGTCTGGGCCAAGCTTCCCAATTTACCTACCCATTTATGGCACCTTTCAGTCTTTTGAGGAATAGGAAACACCATGGGCTGCTATCTGACAACAAATCACTTTCGAAAGGAGCAAGGACTATTCACGTATGGTAGAATATGTTTGGAAATAGACATAAGTAAAGGTCTTCCCGACCAAATTAATCTCAAGATAGGCGATTTCGTATGGACACAGATCCTAGATTATGAGAATATTACCTTCCGCTGCCGCCATTGTCACCAAACAAGGCACTTTCAGAATTCCTACCCAACATTCCTTGCCAAAAAAAAGGAAAACAATTTAAAAACCAAATCCAAAAGATGGATATCTTGTAGTCCGCCTCCCGTGGATGACTCTGAATCCTCGGTTCAGAGGATGAGGAGATTGATGCAGAAATGGAACATGCACAGCAGATGAATGATTTGTCCTTCGTCGTACCTGAGGCTCCTCCAAACACGACGATCTCTCAAAAATGCACTAATGAGTCCTCCTCTTCCGATACAAATATGGAGACTCCTCCCATAGTCAACACCAATCTACAAGTGGTTCTTGCTCATCCACACCAAGTTGGATGGGTAAAACTCATCAAAAAGAAAGGGAAAAAACCTCACATGGATGCTTCTGCCCATTCTGGGTCGAACCCAGCTTATATCTTCTAGTTCTCTAGTCACGCTTCATAGCTCTTTTGCTTGTTTCACTTTCTCTCTTTGGGACCGAGGTTGATAGTTCATCATTTCCGGTTGGCCCGTTTCTTGCCTCTTGTTTGTAATCTCACCTTGTACTATATGATCGCTTAATAGAATTAGTCTTATTCAAAAAAAAATAAAAAATAAAAAAAATAAAATATAAAAAAACTTATAATTTCAAATTAATTATAAGTTAATATCTATACATATATATTATACATATGAAAAAAAATGCAACCTTGTAAATTTATGATAAATCAAATCTATGAATAATATTATTATAATATTAATCACAATACAAACATATTAAAAGTAAAGAAAAAATGTATATTAGTTTTGTATGATGAAAAAATGTACATTAGTTTTGTATGCTAAAAAAATGTATATTAGGTTCAACATAGTTTCAGGCAAAAAAGTCTAAAATTTCAATGTATATAAATCTTATATACTTATAAATATAAATTAAATCTATTTCAATACTTTTTTTTCTTTAATTTTAAATACAACTAAATTAATTTCATTATAATTACATTAATATTATATATTATACATAATATTAGGAAAAATAATCTATTATATAATATATATTATATTCCTTTTTTATATTATATATTATTTTTTCTTATGTTATAAATCAAATCAATTTAGTATGTAATATAAAAAATAGATAAAATAATATATTACATTTATTATATTATTTTATTTTATTTTTATATAGTATATTAATTACATGTTATTATATAATTTAAATAATATAAATTTTAATTAATAGTATATTATACAATTAAGAATTTATGAATTTATATTTATAATTTATAATTTATTTTAAGTTATTTAAGTACAAAAGACAAATGCATTAGTTGTTCAATGATAATAACATTTTATTGAAAAACTCATTCTTATTTATAGTCACATAAATACATTTTTTTTATTAATTTTATTTTGGTATACCTTTTCAATTGAATTTAACTATGGTTACATGGATTGTGGTGCAAAAATAAAATGCAAATTCATAAATATTATTTTATTGGTTTAGTTATTATTTTATTATTTCCTTAGGAGGCTCATTTTAGACCTCAAAATTCCCTAAATGCCTTCTGGTGCTAAGAGGCCGAACAAGATATTAGAGCTTGTGCACAGTGATGTGTTTGGCCCTGTGTCGGTTCCATCACTGGGTAAGTCTATGTACTATGTTTCATTTATAGATGACTTTTAAAGGAATACATGGATATATTTCTTGAGGAAGAAATCTGAAGTCTTTGACAAATTTAAAGAATTTAAGGCTATGATGGAAAACCAGATGGAGAAGAAGATAAAGATGTTGAGGACAGATAATGGTGGAGAGTTCTGCAAGAAGGAATTTGAAGAGTTCTTCAAGAAGTGTTGTATAGCATGGTAGAAGACTACTCCATACACACCTCAACAAAACGGAGTTGCAGAAATACTGAATAGAACGGTGATGGAAAAGGAAAGAAGCATGCTCAGTGGTTTCGAGTTAGGACAAGAATTCTGGGCCGAGGTAGTGGAGACAGCATGTTACCTAGTTAACAGATCACCTTCATCGGCATTGGAGGATAATACTCCACATGAGGTATGGACTGGTAAGAAACCCTCTCTTTCACATTTGAGGGTATTTGGGTGTGATGCATATGTACATGTTCCAAAGGAGAAAAGGACCAAGTTGGATAATAAATATGAAAGGTGCATCTTTATTGGGTATAAGAATGGTTTAAAAGATTACAAGCTTTGGAACCCATAAACAAGGAAGGTTGTGTACAGTCGATATGTAGTTTTTAGAGAGGTGAAAGATGTTGTTAAACATGAATTCCTACCAAAGGAAGCTGAGAAGATAGATTTTGAGCTAAAGGAGGATGAATCATACTCTACAACAAAACAAGATTAAGAAGAGGAAGAGCCACAAACTCCAGTTGTGAGAAGATTAGTTCAGGAAAGAAAACAGCTAGAAAGGTATAGTACATTTGATTGTTATTCAAATTTTTCTTTAACTATCACTGGTGATGATCCCAGAGTTGTTAGTGAGGTAGTGGATTCAGAGGATGGAAAACTCTAGAAGGAGGCCATGGTTGATGAAATGGCATCCTTGCACAAAAATGAGGCATGGGATCTGGTGGAGTTGTCAACTGGAAGGAATCCCATCAGGAGAAAATGGGTGTTTAAGAAGAAGATGAATGTAGAAGGGAAGGTGGAGAAATACAAAGCTCGGTTGGTAGCAAAAGGTTATTCCCAGGTGCCAGGAATTGATTTTGGTGATATTTTTTCTCCTATTGCCAAGATTACTTATATTATATTACTTTTATCTGTTGATGTTGCATTTTATTTTGAGGTAGAACAGATGGATTTGAAGACAACATTTCTTCACAGGGATCTAGAAGAGGAGATCTACATGAAGAAACCTGGGGGCTTTATGGTGAAGGGTAAGAAAGAACTAGTATGCAGGTTAAAAAAATTCTTTGTATGGGTTAAAAACAATCACCAAGGATGTGGTATCATAAGTTTGATACCTATATACGGGGACTTGGATTCACCAGAAGAAAAGAGTATCATTGTGTGTATTTTAAATTAATTAGTGAACGTGTTATTTATTTGGTCTTGTATGTGGATGATATGTTGTTGATTGCAAATAACAAAGAAACTATTCAAGATTTGAAGACCCAATTGTTCTTCAAATTTGACATGAAGGATATCGGTTCTGCAAACTATAATTTGGGCATGGAAATTAAGAGAGATCGAAAAAACATGAAGCTCTGGTTAAACCAGAGGAAGTATATCGAGACAATATTGTAGAGGTTCAATATGCAAGATAGTAAACTGGTGAAGGATCCTATTCCTGTAGGTGTAAATCTATGTGTTAAACAATGTCCCAAGACACAATAAGAAGAGGAGGATATGTCCCATGTTCCATATGCAAGTGCAGTGGGTAGCCTGATGTATGCAATGGTCTGTACTAGACTAGACATTGCACATGCAGTGGAAGTATTGACCAGGTTTATGTCAAAACCAGGGAAGGAGCATTGGACAACAATGAAGCAGGTTTTCAGATATTTGTGTGGCACTATTGATTGTGATTTATGTTACCAAGGAAGACCAGGATTGGACAGAGTTTTTGACATCCGTGGTTTTGTTGATGCAGACTAGGCTGGAGATCTGGACCAAAGAAGATATACAAGTGGGTATGTGTTTATCCTATTTGGTGGTGCAATCAGTTGGATGAGTAGATAGTCTGTAGTGGCTCTTTCAACTACAAAGGCAGAATACATGGCAACCACTCATGCAAGCAAGGAAGCAATTTGGTTGCAGAGATTGTGTTCAAGTATGGGGTTGGTACAACGAGCTATAAGGATAGATTGTGATAGCCAAAGTGAAATTTTCTTGAGTAAGAACTCTGCTTATCATTAAAATATAGAGCACATTGATGTTTAATATCACTTTGTGAGAGATATGGTTGAGGATAAAAAGGTGTTTCTGGTAAAGGTGGACACTTTGAAGAATGTTATAGATGCATTGACAAAGTCTGTGAGCACTCAAAAGTTCTCTTGGTGTAGAGAAACAATGGGTGTTGTAGGGCTGGACTAATGACTAAGCTCTCTTGTGGCCCCATACGGAAAGAAAACAACAAGTGGGAGAATGTTTGGTTTGTGTTATATTATTTCCACAACTAGTCGCACACGCGGTGGGGTCACAAAGGGTGGTTAGCCCCCTACGCAGGGTCTGGGGCAGCACCCTCGGAATTTTTTTTTTTTGACCCTATTTTAGGTGGGCAGACCCACCTATGGTTTTTTGCATGGTTTTTCACATGGTTTTAGGGCATGATGGTTTTCGACCCCTGGTATTTTCTAGATACGGTCAAGGGAACTACGGTTATGTTATAATCCAAGGTTAATGGATTGGGGTTTATGAATGCTTCAGCATGTATATATATGTGTTGTAGCACTAAAATGAATATAATGAAAAATCAAGTTGGTAGTCTCGATTTGGGATCTAGGGGAAAAATATTTGTGTATATTTATTTTATGTTGTATGCTCTCGCTATTGTTTATATTTTGTTTTTAAGAATTCGTTTGCAGATAATTTTTGTATAGGGTTAAAACCTACACATGGATCAAGTACATAGCTGTGAAAAGTACATAGGACTGACATATGACTCCTTTACACCTATCGCCAACCATGAATCTATGGACCCAAGTTTACATCATGCACTCAAAGTAGTGCTACAACAAAGATCTACAATATGAAAGATGACTTGGACTCCATTGACCCATACATAATAGATAACAAGACATGCTAGACAACAATGGTCACTCCATTAGCAATGTGCCCAAACAATGATACAATGATAGTACATGGATTTTACATATGTACAAAATGGTTCTCTCATCAATACATGCCCAAAACATAAAGTAACATGAGTACATGGATACAATGAGCATCAACATATGCTCCATATTGTAGCAACAATATAAAGAAAGAATATAATGCAACATCTAGCATAAGCATTACGATACTTTCCCTCCATGAGAAAAAATATAACCTCCATGTGTAGTTGCAAAAAATAGGATCACTAACCAAAACATATGCTAGTGCATGGTCATTCAACACCTTGGCCATCACCATTCCATCAATGAATATCCTGCAACATAAACACTAGCAACCACATACTCCACATGTGCATCAATCAAGAAAAATCAACTGACAAAAACACTATAATAATAGTAGCAGCAACAAGTACATATCCTCATCATGAGAAGCAACAATTCTCTCCATACATAATCAGCCATATGAATCAACATCACTCAACCAAATGAATATCCATCACATCATAAAGAAGCATCATGTTCTCTCTCTCTCCATGCAATTTCCACATATAATTCAACCATCTGAATTATATCATCAAAATACATGATTCATCTAGAAGTAGAAAACATAAGAAATGAAGTACACAAATTCTAGATGATCCATCTAGCAAAACATGACAACAACTATAAAAATAATCCTGCATAAACAATGTCAACATTCTGCAAATTCATTAGGAAGCACATATGTCCCCCCTAAATGTATGATCCTCCATCACACCTTGACCATGTGCTTGAGACAACCATGTGGTTGTCAAATCTCCAATATCATTACAAGAACTCAACATGCAACTGCTCCAAAAACCATAAGTAAAAAAATAGTTAATCCAACTAATAAATAAACTAGAAGAAAATATATCAGATGTAAAAATACACTTCACCTCATGCACTCCCCCTGAACAAATCCCATATGGCTACATAAATAAGAAATTGCGTGCAACTCATAATGCAACCACATGCTCCCCTGAGACCATGCAAGCCTCAATTTTTGGTGGGTTTACCTTGATGCTCTTTTCTCCTCCAAACTTTCAACTATTGATCCTTCTTCTTATGTGGTTCACTTTGCATATTCACCTCTCTCTAGTTGGATCTCCTCAAACACATGGGAAGTTTGAAATCCTTGGCCTTATTTTCACATATAAAAAATCTAATGTGACCAAGGAATAGAGGAATATCTTGATTTATTCTATTGATATGATTTCTACTCCTTACATGTGCCCTGTAATCAATAGCCCTATGGCCAAAATCATTGCATGAGAAAAAATAACCATAAATGAACTATTATACCTGATGGATGGAGATCTTCTTTGCATGAATTCTTGATGTAGCCTCTTCTTTGGCTGCTCCTTTTGACGAGAGAATTTGATCTCATCATTACAATACATTGTTGTTATGTGTCCACGAACTCCACACTTGTAACACTTGCCAATTCTATTTCTCTTCTTTTGCTGCTTATTTCATGGTTCATGCATCTCATTATTTTTGTTGCAACTAGGTGCTCCAAAAATTTTAGATTTGCATTTAGATGCTTGAGCACTATTTTTTAGCATCTCTACTTCTTCTCTTGCAAAAAATTATTCAGCCTTCAATATTTTATTTTTTTCTTCAAGTGTCATTATCTTTAATTACTCTTCATTCTTGTTGCTTGATCTATCACTGTTATCACTCGTTCCTTCATCTTCATCTTGTGAGGAGGATTGATTAGTTACTTCAATAAAAGTAGAATCCTTTGCATTTTTCTCCATTTCTGAAAAATCCAATTTTCCTCCAAGTTACAACTTCTGCAGCTTATCCAACATATCTTTGGTAGTTTCACAATGCTTCACATGCATGCTATCATATTTTGAGATGTTATTAATATTTTTAGAAATCAAAAAATTCATCTCTAACTCCCTACTCTACTGATAGAAAAATATTTTCATCAATAGATATAAAATATGAATCCAAATTTACTCTCCAAGTTCCAAATTCACCTTTGTGAAGAACTACAATGCTTTGTTAATACATATCGGTAAATTTATAAAATATCTGCCAAAATCTCAAAGATTCACTCTCCTACGATCAATTTGCACACGAGAGGTCCGCTCTAATACCAATTGTTGAAAATTAGATCAATACTATGGGGGAGGGGAGGGGGGGGGGTAAGGGGAAGGGGGTGAATCAGTAGTGTGGCACTTATACAATTTTTCTCCAATTAATTAGTCTTTAATCCATGCACAAACTGAAACACACAACCATATATTGGAGCATCAATAATAAACATGAAAATACAAAATAAATCAACACATGGACACAAATGTTTCTGGTGGAAAACCCATACCGGGAAAAAAACCACAGTATTTTTGCTGCGTTGCTCAATTCTTCTATTAAATATCAATAAAACTATACATTGATCGGCTCATTCCTATGAGCCTTGGAGACTTGACTTATTTCAACAGTATCTGGCACTATCACAATCGAAACTATTTCACTCGTAGATCTATGAAATACCATATGTTGAAATCCACCACGATCAATGATCCTCACCTGGTTACTCCTAAGCTAAACATTCGACTCTACAGACTCCAATTTGCTGGTCACCATCATGACCAATGAGCCTCACCTAGTTTTTGTTGAAATATACAACCACCATTAGATGTAGAAATATCTTCCATATTCTAAATCCTCCAATCAATGTATACTCAAAGTCTCCATGTCTTCACTACCTCCATGCGAGCCTCGTTTCATATATTTCATATTGGAGTCTGAAAAATTTATCAACCTGATCACTGCAGCAACATAGCATCAAAGCTCATAATAAAATAGCTAGCAATAGCTGGAACCAAACCTCCATAGAAAAACCACCACATCAGCTGGAAAATAATCTCCTCAACTCACTACATCAATCCAACATCAACACCACACACACCATTAGGGGAATTTTGAGGTCTAAAATGGGCCTCCTAAGAAAAATTTACAACAAAAATAAACTTTATAACAACCAATAGGATTCAAGATGATGATGTCAACCATGGGGGATGATTCACCATTTTTTAAATAAAAGGGTAAAAATATTAAAAAATAATAAAATAATAAAACTACTTTTTCAACTCGTATTTTCAACTTATCTTCCAAAATTTTTACTCAAATTTTGAGTGGGAGTACTCGTTGGATGCAAAATTTAATTTTTCATCCAAGGAGTACCCATGTTGCATACTTTCGATGAACTCTACTACACGAAAAATGAGAAATACATAAAAAACGTGATTGTAATCACGTTTTTTTATGTATTTCTCATTTTTCGTGTGGTAGGACCCATCGAAAGTATGCAACATGGGTACTCCTTGGATGGGGAATTAAATTTCGCATCCAACGAGTACTCCCGCTCGAAATTTGAGTAAAAACTTTGGGAGATAAGTTGAAAATATGAGTTGAAAAAGTAGTTTTTCCATTTTTTCCTCTAAAATTTGATGATGTCATCAAATCTTATTTGATTTTTTCCACTATTATTTTATAATTTCCTTAGGAGGCCCATTTTAGACCTCAAAATTCCCCTAATGTGTATAAAATTAAGGTTGAATCATACTTCATCTCACTGCTTCTACTATTGCAATCTACTTCAAAAATTTTGCATTAGATAATACATGCAACTTACATACTCTTCTCCACAAACAGACACTCAGTCAAACACTAGTGTAATCAACCATACTAACAATGAGCTATCTCCAATATAAATATGAGCTCAAGTGCTCAACTCAATAATTACTCAGAACTAATGACCTCAAAAAAAAAAATTCATATTCTTGAATGGATCCAGATTCGGCTCATTAACTCATTCAACCACTAACGCAACTAGCCTTTTTTATAATTTTAACTTTAATCAAATTTTGGAGGTTCCACAAACTTTTCCGACCATAAACCGAAAATTTGCAATTAAGGAATTCACCATAAGCCAAAAATTAGCTCAACAACATGAGGGTTGCAGAGAAAATCTCATCCAAACCCATAGTCTCTCCCTTACCACAGCTATGCATGTGACTTTAGCCTCTTACAACTATAGTCGCTCCCTTAGGCTACTATCCATGTGATTATGGCCCTAAAATCGCCCCCTTGACTAAACAAGCATATGAATAGGCATAGGAACCTTCGAACAACCTTTTCTCTCAATCTAGACCGAATTTTGAAAAAATACTCATTAGAAAGCTAATTTACTCCATTCTTTACAAAACCCATGCCTCATAATTTTTATATCCAGCCCCATTTGTCCAGAAAATCCAATGCAAAACTATAACTTCTATCCAAACACCATACTAAACAAATGGGCGTAAAAATGAAGTAAAACATATGTTCTTCAGTCTAGAACCTCTGCCATATGATGGAACATCTTTTCCAGTGTCTGAGAACTCCTCCAAGCCTCTGAAATAGGTTTGAAACTGATTAAATAGGATAAGAACAAGTATATGGCATGCTAGACCTATTCTGCCAACTTTAGGGCCAAGACCAACACCTCCAACTCCTCAAGAAACAACTAAACATCTCCAAAACTTGTAACAACATCTCCATCACCTATAGAAACATATATAAATCCTATAGCATTAACCTCATATGTCTGCGGTATCAACATCATGTCGACTACTTTCCTCCAACATTGGTGGACACACCTCCAACACAAGCAACATACAACTGAACACATGAATCAACATGTGCAATGTATCCAAGAAATAAAGAGACACATGCAACATATGGAACAACATTCCATCCACCTGTATCAACAACATTTCCAATAAACACACCATGAGCAACTCTCCAACCTCTTGTAGCAGCAACATCTCCAACCAACACATCATGTCTGGAATCCTTCACCTCGGCATCCACTAGGTCTATTCATAGGATGTTGAAATCAATGCCTACTAACAATACCATCAACAATCACAAGCATTCATCACTCATGCATATGACTAGCAGCACCAAGATCTTGTTGACATCAATGCCAACACTACAATGCCAAAATAAAAGTATGTGATAATGCACAACAGTGTGCATGCTTGGTAATTTTATCAACTACCACCATGATGACACTCTTTCCTTCAGACTTAGGTAAACCTATGATAAAATCCATCGAGACCTCCTCCCGATACTGACTTGGAATGGCTAAAGGTTGTAACAGACTCGGGGTTTTAATTGTCTCAACTTTCTTTTGTTGGAAAACCAAACATTCTACCACAAAATTTTGAATATCAAATTTAAGGCCATCCCAAAAAAACTCCTTCTTGACCCTATGGTAAGTTTTTAAAAATCCTAAGTGCCCTCCTAAGGGAGAGTTGTGTAATTCCAAAAGAATATTTTGTTTGAGTTGGGAATTCTTACAAATATATAGGTGATGTGTGTACCATAATGAATCGTTTTTCTAGCTAAATGTATCAGATTTACTAGGATATTGTTGCAATTTTTGAATGAGTATCCACACCTCTTCACCATTCTTCCATTCATCCCTTGCTTCAGTTATCCACTTAGGTTGGATAATATAAATGGAACAAAGCAATACTTCCACATCCTCATCCTTTCTTGAGAGTGCATCTACAACAACATTTTGCTTCCCTTTTTAGTAGATGATTTCAAAGTCATAACCCAACATCTTTGGGACCCATTTTTGTTGCTCTTTTAAAGTCAATATTTTTTCCAAAAAGTATTTAGGACTATCATGATATGTTTTTACCTTGAAGTTTCTTCCCATTAGGTAAGGTCACCATTTCTTTCGTGCATGTAGTATTTCCAACATTTCCTTCTCATAAATAGGTTTGTGTAAATATTTTCCTTTGTTTGGATGACTTTCAAAAGCAATGGTTCTTCCTTCTTGAATTAAAACTACACCAATTCCATTTCCTAAGGCATTACATTCCACAATAAAGGTTTTTCAGAAGTTTGTCGTAGCTAAGACCAGTGCTTAGCAAATTTCTTCTTTAAGATGTTCGAAGGCCTTAGTTGCTTCTAGAGTCTAAGAAAATGCATATTTATTTATTAATGATGTTATAGGTTCCTCTATTCTCCCATAATTCTTAAAAAACTTGTGATAATACCCTGTCAACCTGAGAAATCCTTGAAGATGCTTTATGGTTGTGTGGATTTTCCATTCCTTAATGGATTCAATTTTTTTAGTGTCTACCTTAACACCCTCATGAGATACAATATGACCCAAATATTCCACCTCTTGTACTCCAAATAAACATTTTGAGGTTTTTTCATATAATTGTTTCTCCTCCAATAGTTTGAGCACCATATCAACATGTTGAACATGATCTTTCCAAGACTTGTTGTAGATTAGTATATCATCAAAAAATACTAACACAAATTTTCCAATGAAGGGTTTGAAATGAAATTCATCAAACCTTGAAATGTGGAAGATGCATTAGTAAGGCCAAAATGCATGACCAAAAATTCATAATAACCCTCATGATTTCTGAATGTTGTTTTTCGAATGTCTTCAGTATTCATTCTAATTTGATGATATCCTAAATGAAGATCCATCTTGGTAAAGTAAATTTATCCATGTAATTCATATAACTATTCATCAATGACATGAATGGGAAATTTGTCTTTAATATTGAGATTTTGAGCTCCCTATAATCTGGAAAAATACTCCATGATCCATTCTTCTTGTGCACCAATACTACTGGGGTAGAGAAAGAACTTTGACTAGGTTGAATTATACCAGCCTCTAACATTTCTGCAACCATAAGCTCAATGTCACTCTTTTGGGCATAAGGATATCTGTAGGGCATGATGTTTGGAGAAACACTCCCTGGAATCAAATGAATAGCATGATCATGATCACAAATAGGTGGGATGCCTTTGGGAGTCTCAAACACCTTAGAATGATTTTCCAAGACTTTTTGGAGATCTAGAGAAATAGATGATTTCGATGTTTGAACCTATAGTGAGAATAATTGTGCAATTATGCCTCATTTTTATTTCTTCAGAAGTTTTTTCATGACATTAGAGTTTATTATATTTCTTGGTTTCCCTACAATACCCCTTCATTCATATTCCTTTTCTTCCCAAAAAAAATTCAAGAAAAGTTATGAAAATTAAAAGCTATCATCCCCAAAGATTGTAACCAATGGAATCCTAGTACAACATCAGCACTACCTATTGGAATGGAAAGAATTGGACTATTCAATACATATTCCCCCATGGTTAGATTGATATTATGGCATTTCAAGTTCAATTTATAGTTCCTCCATTTGAAACCATCACTTGAAACTCTGGTGTTGGATATAGGAAGAAATTCAACTCATTGGCTATCTTATAATGAATAAAATCATGGGTACTACCTAAATCAATCAGCACTATTACATTTTTCTTCTTGATATATCCTTCTGTATTGATAGTTTGAGGAGTGGTAATTATTGCCAATGCATTACAATATATGGTTGGATTCATTTATTATTTCTCTAGGGTTGGTTCCTAGTGTATATCCTCCTATTTTGATGTTTCTTGTTTCATTTCTTCCTCCTCTTCACAATCTGTGTAAAATAATTTCTTCTCAGTGCACTTATGATCTTTAGTGTATTTTTTATAATAACTATAAAAAAAATCCCTTTTTCTCTTTTTTCCTCCAATTTTTGTGGTGTCAAACTCGTAGGTTGTGGAATGTTAGGAGCAACGACACTTCCATCTTTATAGTTGTGAGTGGTAGAATTCCTTGTTTCCATAATCTTGCTTTCAACTTTTCTTGCCATGATGAATGCCTTCTCTGATGGATCAGGTTCCCAAAGGCGAACATCATGTTGGATGTTATCCTTTAAAGTCTCTATGAAGACATCAATCCCATGCTCCTCTCAAATATTATTTTCCCTAGTATTCAATTTTTGGAAGTCCTCAATGTGCTCCACCATTGAACCCTTTTGTTTGAGATTTATCAGTTGGCTAAATAAGGTGTTTCTCTTTGTATCATCATAATGTGGTATCATTTCCACCATAAAAATTGACCAAGTGACGAGTGGTTTACGAGAACAAAGCCATCGATACCATACAAACTATTTGAGTTCTAAATATAAAGTTGCAATGCGTACCTTTTGTGTGTGTTGCACATCATGGAGATCAAAATATTGCTCCATCTGTAGTATCCATGTTACCAAATCCTTTCCATCAAACTTCCTCATATCAATATTTTGAATGTGGTGGGTATTAAACCCAACATTGGAGTCTCTAAAATCATGATTAACATTCTTTTTGTTAAGGCATGTATATTTTCACAGGCCAAAATACAATGTTGATCACAGCTTCTAGAATCCTGTATATTCATTCAAAATACCCAACGTTTCGGGTGAACACTTCACCCATCTTCAGGGGCAGAGAGTTTTTTTCAGATGAAAGGAAGAGTGTTGGACCAATATATATAGCTAATGGGAAATTAGTCGTTAAAGATTAGAGATTTAAGGGTACACTGATTTAATATTTCATTTTTAATTCAAATTATTCATCTAAGAAATTGATTTAAATTCATCATTCAATGAATTCAACATCATTATCACCGTACCCTTAAATCTCTAAGTTCTTATGGCTAGTTTCTCGTTAGCTATATATATTGGTCTAACACTCTTCCTATCATCTAAAAAAAGCTCTCTGCCCCTTAAGAAGGGTGAAGTGTTCACTCGAAACGTTGGGCCTTTCGAACTGAATACACAGGATTCTAGAAGCTCTGATCAATTTTTTTTTTGTGCTCATCATGAGTTTCATGGAATACCTTTTCACCATTAGGAAGCATTTATTGTAGAAACTTTGTCAAAAATTCCTTCAAAGCTTCTATGTCTTCTTTTAAACCATTCATGTCACATTTTAAACCATCCATGTCACATTTTAAACCGTCAATGTCACCTTTTAATTCATATGTGGTTGCTCTATGTGAGATTGAAATTTGTTGCACTTGGTCTCATAATTTTGATATATCATGTTCCAATTATTCCTCTTCATGCGTCATAGTAGAGCTTTCTAAGGGCTTAATAGGTATGGAATTATTTTTTTTGGGAGGAATTTTAGAACCCAACACTGATATGTATGCTTCAATATCCCCTTGTAATCACTTTAAACTAATTTTTCAAACCAAAGTTACTCAATTTTTTAAAACAACACACATTTTTCTTGCTTTTAGAAGCTTGATCTTGAAACAATTGTAACTCTATAATTTCATATCTCCAAGGTCCCTTGGAGATACCAAAATTGCATTCGAGATGCCCAAAGGGCACATGTGCTCATGCAAACCATGTAGCAAATCTACCTAAAATTACAAGTTTCCAACAGGGCTGGGCTTTTCACGCTTACCTTTTTTCTTTTGGACAATCTGCCAATTCCCTGAGTACAAAGAGGAAGGAACCAAGGCCAGCTCATTGTTCCTTGTAGTGTTTTCTTTGTCAGAATCTGAACTTTCAGATACATGTGCTCTCTTATTTGCGCCTGATCTTACATCAGAACAAGCTTCAGTTGGCATTAAGTCCTCCATAGGATGTGCCAACTGTACCGTCATGTTTGTTCCTAGGGGTTCTTGTACTTCTTTTTCTTGGGTCCCTCGCTCACTTGCAGGCTATTTATTCTCATTTTGGATGGGTATTTCTCCTTCATCTTCTATCTCTTGCTCTGGTCCTCATGAGGGAAATTAACATCCTTTGGTTACTTTCCCTGTTTTCTTCTTCTTCTCGTTTTCTCTTTTAGCACTTGGGCATGTATTTTGTAAATGACCGGTTTTCCTGCAGATCTTGCATCTAAATACATTGATTTCGTAATCCAGGTGTTGCGTCCATTTTTTCTTATTATGTATCAGATGGATTCTTTTTGGCAGCCCCTTGTTGAGATCCACTTCCACACAGATTCGTGTGAAGGTGAAAATTTTCTCCTCCAATCTTTGGATGTCTTTTTTGATATATCTCCCAAGGTTGTTCCCTATGCCTTCTAAAACATATTCATTCCAGAAATGTAGTGGGATATTATACAGCCGAACCCAGACTGGCATTCTAGTTATCTCCATCGTGTTGGCATCGAGATCTGGGAACCAAGGTGTGATAAAGAGTCCAGTAGAGCCCCAAAACCACAATTCTGCCTTCAGAATGATATCTCTAGCTTCTTGTGAGGGGAACTTTACAATAAAGTATCCCTTGGATCATAGATGGATATCACAATTCATAGTCTAGTTAGTAAATATCCAATGGAACAACTCCATTGGTTTTAGCCAATAGCAATTAAACCTGCAAATTATTGTGTGTGATTGAAAGGTGGATTGGTGTTCTTCGATATCTAGAGCCTCTATGTTTAGTTCTAGCTTGAAATTCAGTTGTTCCACTATGTATAGTTTTGGGGTGTTCTTGGCTAGTTCAGATGGTGTTGTTGTTTTGTTTTTCCGCTGAAGAATGTTCCTGTATGAAGGGCCGATTGGAGTTTCCATTCTGGAGGTATTGGCTCCCCTCTTGGTTTCATGGCCTCTGTTCTGTTATGTTATAGCAGACGTATTTACTCCTGTTGCTCCCCCTTTGAGTCTTAAGTTCAATTCAATGGAGGAGTTCCTTTGGACATAGCAGTCTTTTAACTGAGTTCCTTCCTGAAGTACCTTCCCAGAAAAATCAAACTCTGTTTTATAGTCGGGATACCAATAGAAAGTTGGATATTTTGCTTCAATTCTGAAACCAAATCTGAATCCTGTACCCATATGCTTTTGGATTTCCCTTCTAAGGTTTTAATGAAAATCTGAAACTGGATCTCGGCTTTTAATCCCCATCCTCTTTCTTCTGTGTTGGAGTTTTTTTTTGTTAACCCCCTACAACCAAAACTACCCACAGGGCTATCTCGAAATCCAAAAATCATTGTGACCTCACACAAGGGGGGTACCCAAGTGGGAGCATCCCTACTCCACCCCTGCAAACTGTGACGCGAAGAGGTAACAAGGTGCTTCATCTCCCTAACTGCCCACGTAGTGAGCATAAAACCCTGTCCTTCTGACTTCCAAAAAAAGCACAATATTATATAGCAAAAACTAGTGAATTCATTGGAAAGAGAGATAACTACCCAGAAAAGGCAAGCCCTTTAGATCCGGATAGATCCAAACGCATTTGGGGAGAAATCATTACCAGTCGCACTGCATCAAGCCAACGAATTATGCATGAAATCCAAAAGGGAGCCGCTACATATGGGAGAGTCTTCCGCGGCCGATCCACTCCTCCCTTGCCGCCTTAGATAAAATGGGCCTCCTACCCCAGATGTTGTCGCTGACCTGTCTGCACTGATCCACATAGCCTCATTCCCGCTGACGAGAGGTTGTAGTCTGACGCCCAACAGAGACAATAGCCAACCGTGCCTTGAAGCCGAGAAGGGGTGTAGAGGCCCCAGAGCTATCTTGTATCCAAAGTCGTGAAGGACTGTGGGCGATCGGAAGATAAATTCTAACTTCACCTTGGTATCACCTCCGCCGTGTATCGTTGTTCGGCCCAAGGTCAGGGACAACCCTTGCTTGTGACCCAGATCCATGGTAAACAATGTGCCAACCCTTCCTTGTGCATAGTCCAGCGGAGCCGCCCTGTCACCAACATCCTGCCCTAGCATGCAAACCCTCACTTTCCCGCTCTCCATTTTTCTCCCCACGACCAGCTGTCGACTTACATGAACATTACTTATTCCTATATATTAAAATATTTTATTAAATTTTAAATTTAAATTTACTTATTCGTATATATATTTTATTTTATTATTCCTATATATATTTTAAATTTTACTTTTTAACTTTCAATTATTTTGTTTTTTCTTGGCATAATTTGAATATTTTACTATATATAACATTAAAATATTTTCTTTTAACATTTTCTTTTTATATATAGATATTTATGAAGTTGATACCAATATAAATTAGTTGAGATAGATCTTGAAATAGTTTTTTTGAAAAGTATAGAGTTTAAACATCTTGCTTAGACTTTTTTTTTTACTTCTAATTAGTTTATCTCTTTTTAAATTTCATATAAAATTATATTAAGTCAAGTGGACATCTAAATATTTTATTTATGACTACTAGTGAATGAAATATTAATATTTTAACTGCATTGGATTGTAATATCAATAAGAAATAATGTTTTATAATGTTTTTAATTAAAATTAGCAAAATTGTCATATTCATTTTGTTTTTTTAACTATAGTAGGCATTGCTTTTTATTTAGAGAATATTTTATTTTTATTTTTGTGTTTACTTGTCAAGTCACATCACACTCAATGGTAAATTATAATGTTTTTAATTAAAATTAACTTTACATTTTAATTAACTTTATAGTAGATTGTAGAATGCACCTCTCAGTATAATGCCAAACATAAGCCTTGAGATTAAGTCTATTACAAATTCCAGAAATATTCTGAGATACCCTAAACATAAACAAGATCAATTACATGACTTCCCATATCCCAAAATATTCCAAAAATCCTCAATCCACTCAAAAATACCAAACAAACAATGAGTGAGTCGCATCCTCACAAGTTCAGAAAAGACGACAATCTCGTGGATTAGTATAAGCCATTTCAAAAGAGATCAGAATACTGCATCATATGAAGTAATTATTCAAGGCTTTGGAGCAGGAAACGTCACTGTACAAAAGGAAAATCTATGCTGGGAAAAAGTGTTAAGTTTTGCTTGTGCAGCCCATGATCAGACTAGGAATATGCCATTTCTCCACATCCTCGCGTTCCAAAGGTTTGACCCGCATTAGTGGCAACTGTTATAAAATAATATGGCATTTACGGCAGATGGTTTTGGATAGATAAGTGATTTTTTTCACTTTGGGTTCATCTTTATTTCCACTGGGTTTCAGAATATATTAGAAATAATATTTTAGAAATTTGATAGATTGAAGCGAAGTCTAATAAATTAGCTTTCATAACATTTGTTTGTGTCTATCAAATTTTGTAATCAGTAATCAAATTATACATTGATCCAGTTTGGTAGTACACATTTTCCATTACAAGCTAATATAAGTCTAATAAATTAGCTTTTGTCCATCAAATTTTTGAAACATTTTGTTACAGTGGTCTTTCAATTTCTTCAAAATTGTTGCTACTGTAGACTCAGGAGCTCCCTTCGCTCATTTCTATGCAAAAGCGATTGTTGTTGTTGACATCTAAGAGAACCCCATTTTAGTCATAAAGTGATTCAAATTAGCAAAGTATTACACAACTTATTTTTTAAGAAACACATTGTCGGTGGTGGAACGGTCTGGGCCACTCGACTTGGAAAACCAAGAAAGAATTTATGCAATGTGATCAAATATCATAAAGAACGTAGTCGATATCTGGCCGACATCCTTGAGGCTATGATATCGATAGTTTGTAGAGTTTGTTTCTAGAATTTTCCACTTAAATCATTGGTGGGTTTAGTTTTTAGAATCCCATTCAGAAATCGTGGTCATGTAATATTAAAGTCAATTTTCGTGTGCTTTATTTGAGTTTAGAAATCAACTTTTTCCTATCTAAGAATATTTATCACTGTGTAATATTTAAGAATATTTATAACTAAGTAAAAAGGAAAAAAAGAGGTAAGGAAAGACTTAAATTTAGAATATTTATAAATAAGTAAAAAGGAAAATGAGTTAGGGGAGAGACTTAAATTAGCTATGTTTCAAGGAAAAAATGAGTTAGAGAAGAGACTTAAATTTAGTATGTTTTAATTGTATATTATGGAATATTTTATGAATTTGATGTATATAAACAAAGTTAAATTGTTAACTTTGCTTATATTCATTTTTATAAATGAAAATTCCCGATCGGGTATTTGAGGCTCTCTGCCACCGGATAAGGGAATGATGGAGCATTTAGAAGGGCGGTGTAAAAGGATATACAGGTTAAGGTTCAAAAGGCAAACTTTGGCTATGCTAAAACCATTCTTCTCCGCACGAAACCGTGAATTGAGGCGACGGAAGGAAGTTGGTGCAGTCATCGTTTGCAGGGTTTATGCTTTGGTTCAGGGGAATGTTCTTCTAAATTTCAAACTCTTGCTTTTACCTAACAGTAATTATACGAAGCATGATAGTGGAAGGAATGAAAAGCTAGGAATGTTTTTTACCATCTGCTGCTTAGTGGTAACAAATGGCAAATTCATACCGTCGGAGGTTATACAGCCCTGTTTTCGTGACCCTTGTCAGGTCGAGAGGGAAAAACAAAGCTCTCTAGTTGATTTAGATGTGAATTGCAGTTAGTTACATAGCCGACATAGTCATAGGTCCTTCATGCATGGTGGTCATTTCGTTTATGTTAGTTTTTGCCTGCGTTTGTTACATTTGGATATCAGAAGGGTCAAATGGGGGAACCATTGTTGTCTGAAAGTCTGCAAATTCAATGTTGTACATGCTCTATGTTCTGATTTTAATACGGCTCCTTATAATTCTAGGAGGCAAGGTATTATGTTGCAAACCTATCAGGGTAGTCTGATGCAATTGTGTTACTTATATCAACTATGTTCTAGTTTTAACCTTCACTCTTGTAATTCAGTGAGGTCGGGTATTATGTTGCAAAATAGTAAGTTGCATGCGCTCTGTTCTTCCTTTACCATCAAATCTTGTAATTATGTCAGTCTACTTGGTTTTGGTAGAGTCTTTATATATAGGACAGAGAGTCATTTCTGGGTCTGGGTCTATCTTGGTGTCCAGTATATATTTTAGGTCGGCAAATTTCTTGGTCTACGACATTATCTCTATCATGAGGAGCATCATGAGCCTGGGGAAGTTTTTTCTCAGCCAATAGGAAGTTTAATAGTTATATCTTTGTTCTGCCGTCATACAGGACCACAGATTGTTAATACAGGTTCTATTCAGCGAAACACTCAGAACAGAACAATGGGTAAGATTCAGACGAGGCAAAGCATGGCTCAAAATGCAGATAAAGGGAAGCAGAAGCTAGTAGCTGAGACTAGCAAGCGCGGGAGAAAAAAAAGCAAGAGGTGTTAGAGAATCTCTCGACAACCTATTCCCTTGGAAATCCTCCACAAGTCAGGAATGTGATTCAAGGTTGGGAAAGAGAAAGTTATAGTAATGAGGAAAACAATGAAGCTGAAGCGGAAATCATGGATTTTATTACTAATCTTGGCAATACCAGAGGACGTCTTTCATTGTTTAACCAAACAGTTCACACATACTGGATAATGAAATGTGTTTTGGCCAAAGCTATGCAAAGTCTTCATCCAGGAAAGGAGACTCAAGCAGCAACAATGATGGAATTGCTTCAGGATATCAACATACAACTGTAGCATATCAAGGTGACACAATATCAAGCAATGGATCGAATTAGATGAATTGAAAGGCAGATTCAACAACTGCAACAAGTGGGCATGCCTGGTTCCACGGCGAAGGATCCGGCACCAATTGACTCTTCAGATGGATAGTAATCTAGCTTAAGTTTTATTATTTTTGCGGATAGTGATTTAGTTCGTAGCTGGTATTTAGTTAATGCTTTAAACAGTCAACTAGCCAGTGCGGCCAGTAGAAGAATGAAACATTATCAATTTTGGTTGGCCTTCAATGCATTAAGGTGGCCAAGAGACCTGGTTTTCTTCGGGAAGGTTGAGGTCACCAACTGAATATTGAATATAACCTGCTTTTTTATGATAAATAGAAAATAGCAAGGTCCTACCAAATTAACAAAAAAAAAAATGAAAAAAAATAGCTTATATTTATTTATGAGATAATTAAAAAAAAAGAGCTTATATTCATTTTTATAGATGAAAAAAAATTGCAATCTAAAATTTACCATAACTAACCAAATCAATAAAAGAAATAATTTTATAAAAGTAGAGGGAAAAAAATATAGAACACTTAAAAATATTTAAATTCATAGTAAACATTCAATTGTAGCATATGTTAAAGTTAAATATAAATGAAAATTTTAAAAGTGTTTAATTAGAGTATTTGTATAAGATGTCGATTTTGAAATGATCATTATTATAATAAGAGAAAGGCATTCAAGAAAGAGACATCAAATGATGTATCTAGAATTCCAAGAAAAGCTAATAACAAAAGAAAAAGAAAAAAATAAATCAATTAATATAATTATTTAAATTGTCATTCCATATATATATATTTCATTTAAGAAAGAAGTATCCAATGATATATTTGTAGAAAATTTCAAGAAAAGATAATAACACAAGAAAAAAAAAATTAAAATAATTGAACCAATTAATATAATGATTTAGAGTGTCATTCCATTAAAAAAAAATAGGTGTCAAATGATATAGAGAATTTCAAAAAAGATAAAATAATAACACAAAAAAAATGATTAAACTAATTAATATAATGATTTACACTCACATTCCATTCAAGAAATTCTTGAAACATCAAATGATATATAGGGAATTTAATACTTAGATTTGAATTGTTATGTTATTTTAATTGACACATTTTAAATTTGTTTAAGTTAAAGTGGCTTAATGAGTATATTAAGTAAATGTTTGAACAAAGGTTTAATTTATTTATTGTTTTTATAAAATTAATTATGGAGTGGTCCATAAACTAATGGTTAAGTGTCCAAGTTACCAGAATGGTTAGATTAAAAAGCAGTTACATGATAGTTATCTTTCCTCTAGGAATAAAAAGAAAACCCTCATGAGGAAAAGAGGTTTTGTGCAAAAAGGTAAAATGCAACATGCTAGCTGAAGGGAGAGAGTATCCAGAGTTGGTTGGAGTTAGTGGAACTCTATTAAAAACCTGAAATAGAAAAAGAGAGTGGACAACGGTCTTAAGGTCTCTCTCTCTAGAGTAAACTGCTAAGAAATCCCACTCTGACGAAGAGCACGGGGGAGCAGAGGACCTAATAGCCTATCTTATGGTTGGTAGGAAACCATCAACTCTGTTTATTGAAGTAGGTACTATGAACCCAAAAAGAATTAGTCTAAAGAATTCTTCTTTTTATTTATGAACATACTTACTCTGAAAAGGTCATCTGTATATTGTGAATGGGAATGTGTTTTCTCTTTGAGAAATTAATTAATAGCACATAATACTATAGGAAAAATACTTACTTTAGAATTTGTGTTTATATTATTCTTATAAATGTAAGAGGACAGTTCTGTAAATTAGCCTGAGACCCTTGAATGAGGGTAAAAGTGTGACAACGCAGTTAGTTCCATCCTAAGTAAAGGAGAAAATCCTAGACACTCTGGAATGAGGTTAAAAGTGTTACATAACAGTTAGTTCCATCTGGAGTAAAGGAAAAAAACCTCAGACAGAATAGCTCCATCCAGAGTAAAGGAGAAAACCCCAGGCAGAATAGTCTGCTTGAGAAGAAATAGGTGGTTCGGACACCTAGAGGTTATTAAAATAAGTTACTATAAACAAACATGAAAGAGCTATGTAGGGTTAACCTAGTTGTACAAAACACATTACAACTACAGTAAATGAATTAAAATTCTGTAAAAGGTTAAATTGGGTAAAGCAAGATCCTGTTATCATAATATGAGAGAAACAATAAATATGGAACAGTATATTATGGACACATGCAATGAAAAGAATAATACTTTTACAAGCTATTTTATTAACAAATATTATGAGACTGTAGAACAAATAGCATGAGTAATTTCGTCGAGAATATTTACACCATAAATTCGTAAATGTAAAACAAGCAATAATTGTTCTCTGCCTCAACATAGTAGCATGCATGTGAACAAAGTTTATAAAGAGACAAAAATATTAAGTTAAGACTTTAATAAAAGACCAAATATAAGTTACGTATTTACAGAGAGCTGAGCTCAAAATAAGGAAAACAGTAATAAAGAAAAAGTATGTGAAATATTTCTTTCCAAACAATAGTATGGGGTAGTATGTGAAATATTTCTTTCCAAACAATAGTATGGGGTTAATTTCCATTTCTTTGGGGGTTACGCAAAGACCCCTAATTCAAATAAGTAAAAACCCTCTCACAAAGAGCCTTAGGGAGCTCAGAGTAAACAAAAAACAAAAGGAACAATAAGCTCCGAACAGAACTCAATATCAACTAAATAACAACTCCAACAAAAGTTAAGAACAGCTCGATAAGAGCTAGCAGAGGGGATTGGGTAGCTGTAGCCATCATCACTAAATTTTCGTAAGGCAAAGTCGAAATCAAGAATTTTCAACAGAGAAAGTACGGGGTCGTAACCTCACCTGCAAGAAAAATTAACCCAACATTAGAAACTCAAATAGAACAATCAATATGAAATAACCGAGAGGAAAGCAAGACAAAAATGGGTTTATAAACACGTTTCTTGTATGAATATTACCTCTTTTACACAGTCACGACAAACCTGTCAAACACAAATAAGGCCCGACAGCCCGAATGCTGTGAAACCTACAAATGCTGCTGGATTGATGACCAATTTACTTTGACAAGTGGAGGACAACTCTGAGACCACAGAGCAAGAAGATGGAGGTATCTCCTTGCATCCATTTTATCAAACTGCCCCACTTCCTCATGGACATCTACCTTCACCTTCAGTGTGGAGACCAGTCTTTTCTTGGAGAATGCGATGAAGATTGATGGCTGCGCTGATCGCTTTTTTACGTGAAATTATGAAAGAGAGTCAATCATTAGATTATTAAATAATCAGATGTGGATAGAATAGAAACAAATGACGGACCTAATAATTCTAACAGCGACACAAAGAGATAAAAACGACGACTAGTGTTCAGCATCTTTGAATTGCACTGCACGGAAGGGTTGATGGATCGTGCTTGTCGGCATGGTAAAGATATTGAAGCGTATCCCAACGTCTTAACCATTTTTCTGATATTCATATCTATATTTTATATAATGACGCGTGTTTTTGGATTTACTTATAATATATTAAGTTAATTATTTATAATAGTTTATGCAAATACATTTCGATATAGTATTATGATAAATTTACGTTTATATAAATGAGTAATAATAAAAGTATATTAAAAATAATAAATAATGTTTAAATTTAAATGGTAGAGAGGTATAAATTTTTTTATTTACAAAATTTAAATTAATAAATAAATAAATAAATAAATATATATATATATATATATATATATGATGATGATGATGATGATGATGATGATGGTTAACATGCATTAAGACCAATTTTTGGTCTATTGAACTTGAAGAAAAGAGTTATTTAATTTGATTTAAGATTTTATTCCTATGTTCAAAAAGCTTCGAGAGAAGCCTCCCGAGCTCACTATAATTTTGACATCTTAAAAGGCTAGGAAGGTCAGTATTGCAACAAAGATATGAAATTGAGCTCTAATGTGGTTGTACGTGGGGCACTCTAAGAGGAAGTGATTTTCATCCTCGATCTTCATATTCTCACAGAGATGGTAGATCCTTTCCATCCATGGTGTTTTAGGAACTGTCCAACGACCTGTTTCACTATGGAGGTCATGAGAGTTCGTTCTAATCTTGGATATATTAATTTTCTTCTTTGAGCTAGTTAAAACAGAGAGATACTTTTGATCTTCTAAGGTGGGGTTGATGACCTCCTTATAATACCTTAATTTTCTTTTAGCTGCTAGATCTTTCTCACACCACATTTTTTCTTTGAACTTAGAAGTAACAATTTTTTTAATGTTATTGATGTTTTGCAATGCAACATTCTCGTCAATCTCCCAATGGTTTAACCAGGCCCTAGTGTCTTTATACCAACCTCGTTTAAGCCTTAGGTGGGTTTCGCTGGAATTTAAAGCTAGCTTAGGAAGTCTACGGTTTTCTATGCTATTGAGGTTGTGCTTGTACAACGAAATCCTAGTCATAGCTAGGCTCTCGATAGGGGAAAGACCCACTTCTATAAAGAGAATATGATAGGGTGTATTGCATTTAATTTTAAGGTTATACGTTATAAAGCACTTCTGGATTTTCTCAATCTTTCTCCAGGATTCTCTAGAGATGCTGCAACCCCAAACCTCACATCCATATAAGATAACAGGAGTGACTAAATTGGCAACTAGACTAGCTTTCTTGTGACATGGAGTCAATTCCAATTACTATCATTATAAAATCTAGGGGTTTAGGTTTTATTGAACAAGAACAAGGTCAATTAGGAGCATTTGAAACACAATCTGCCTCATTTACTCCATTTACATAATGTGCGTCATTTACACAACCATCAGAGATTGCCCTACTCTTAGAGTTTTTCAAATTAATATATTATACGAAAGGTGTAAAGATACACCTAAGAAATTGAACATGTCTACAGATTGCCTTACCCTTGGAGTTTTTCAAATTAATATATTATATGAAAGGTGCAAAGATACATCTATGGAATTGAATATGTCTATGATGTTACTGCAAAAATATTGCAAAAAAATAAAGATAACAACCTAAAGGGTGGAGGATTGATCCAGGGTAAAATCTTGATACCCTTAACCAAGACCTTTTAATTCGGCTGATAAATAGAATTGCATTTAATTAAAGACGTTAAAGAACTTAAATGAACAACTGTAGTTGTAAATAAGAGGAACATAAATGAACAAGTTCAGCAATCATAAGAACACGTCGTTTGATGACGGAGTTCGTCCAGGAGGGACTACATCTCCGGGCCTCGGTGTCAAGATGGTGTAGGCCGCTGCATTATGTGTTGTGAGAAGAAGATGTACATGGATATGTTTCATGACATACAAGGAAAAATCGCCCTCACGCAGGAGTGGCTTGACTTCTTTAAGAGATGTTCTACTGCAGAACTCTCATACATAAAGAAAGACTCCTATCAGTATGACCATAGCTGACATGTAGCAAACAAGAGTATCCCGCCAATCCTGGCAAACAAGGGATCTCAAAATACACATAGCAAATAAGAGCATCTCACCAATGTGGCATAAAAGGGGCTCATACATGATACAAATCCATAGCTGAAAGTACATCAAAAACAACACAAAGCAAGATCCCACGACTCATGTATCAACCGGGATCTGCAAGACATAATGCATCTCAAAGAGAACAATAATAAGAAGGAAATCACATCATATACACCTCATGCCTTGTCGATGGCCGAGCTTTTCGTTACCGAATCTGAAAACACCATCAATCTTGTGGCGTCGAGAAAGTGGAAAACGACTGCTCACATGTAAAAATCCGACACCGGCATAGTCCACTTCCAAAAGTGGCTGGAAAATCGAAAACTCAGATGCAGAAACTGAGCACGCCATCAAACTCGTGGCGTTGAGTAGGGCTGAAACAACATAAAATTTGTCCCATTTGGACAAAGTCGAAATTTTCACCCTCCTGAAAATTGAGCCTCAATCAGGGTTCCGTCTGCCTCTTTCTGGGCTCATGGTTCCACATGACCTGCAATTAAAAAATAATAAATCTTGAACTGCGTGCGCGCTGCTCCATTCCCCTGGCGCACTGATCTGCAATTAAAAAATATTAAACTCGAACTGTGTGCGTGCTCTGCTCCTCCATGCTTGGGCGCACAGTGAAACGACGAGTTTATATAACGTTTGTGGGCGGACATAGCAACAAAGGTTGTTGGCGCGTTGGTAAAAAAATAAAATTTCTTGAAAAGAGGTCGGGGGGTCAAATCCCGCCCCTCCATACTTGGGACGCTTTTTGTTGTAAAAACAATATCATATTGTTTTATGGGGGGGGGCCGGACCCGCATTGGACGGCCCGCCCCCAACCACCTCCGCCATACGTTATAACATAATATATACATTGTGGCTGTTTGTTTAAATATGGTGGTTGGCTGTTTGGAACGTTGTGTGTTGGGTCGCCCGTGGATCGGGCCGGCCCACGTGGCCGGGCGGATTCAATTCCCGCCGGCCCATTTAAATATGGCGCCACATATGCCGGGGGTGGCGGGGGTCACGGCTCCCACCCCCCTTCTTTTTAATAATTTTTGTTTTAAATAAAACAACCCATGCCTTTTGAAAAATTCGGTTTTGGACCGAAGGAGGCATTTTAAACAGGCGACAATTTCGCCCGGAATCTGGCCTGAGCTTGCCGGAATCCGGTGGCCGGAAAAAGTCCAATTTGTGTCCTCTTTAAGGCTGCCCAGTCACCAAGTCAACCTGGAACTTTGACCGCTTATAACTTCTTCATACGGACTCGGAATTGAGTGTCGTCTGCGCCATTGGATTCAGAAAGACGAGATCTACAACATGAACCTGGTTCGAGAATATTTTGAACACTTTGATTTTTGAGCCTTGTACTCAGGCCACTTGTACCTGTACCTGATTATTCCACCTGGATCAAACCTCCCCACTGAGGAGCTTTTGGTCCTCCAAAAGCATCAAGCTTTACGTATCATCAACTGTCTGCAACTGTCGTTGAAAGGCGCATCCCCACATGACTCCTTCACCTGGCGTACTTCAGAATCAAGATGCAAAGCCATCATGTACAACTGCTACAATGTGATGTATGAAAAGGCACATCCCTTGAAGACTCCTTCACCTTACGTACTTTAGAATCAAGATGCAAAGCCAACACCTGCAACTACTGAAATGCAAATGTCTGAAAAGGCACATCCCTTGAAGATTCCTTCACCTCACGTACTTCGGAATCAAGATGCAAAGCCATCACCTACAACTGCTGAAATGAAAATGTCTGAAAAGGCACATCCCTTGAAGATTCCTTCACCTCACGTACTTCGGAATCAAGATGCAAAGCCATCACCTACAACTGCTGAAATGAAAATGTCTGAAAAGGCACATCCCATGAAGACTCCTTCACCTCACGTACTTCGGAATCGAGATGCAAAGCCAACACCTGCAACTGCTGAAATGCAAATGTCTAAAAAGGCACATCCCTTGAAGACTCCTTCACTTCTGTCTTTCGGAATCGGAATGCCAACACCTGCCTAAAGCTGCAACGAACATTACATTCTCAATGTGACCAACAATGACCCAGATATTTCCATACTTGCCACGAGTTTATAACATGCACTCGGTGGTCAAGTTTACAGCAAAATGGAAATCATACCTCAACAAAATTACAAGACCAGACCTCATCGTCGCATTTCGAAGTGATGGAAAAACTCCTCATCACTTTTACATGAAAGAAATGCATCAGACGACTCATACAACGTGACCAAAACATAAACGTCACATCTCAAAGTGATGTCACACATCATCACTTTTACATGAAAGAGATCTAACACATGACTTATACAACAAGGCCAAAAAAATTTCATGGTCGCTTAAACGAGTGATGGAAACACATCATCACTTTCATAATAAAAATGTGACAAATGACTTACAAGCATGGCCATGACAAGCTTAACATATCTAGAAAAAACAATCTAGAAGAGCCACTTCTCATTTATTAAAACGAGTGGATCATCCCCTTGTGGCGAACTTGCTTGTCGATCAGCTCTTTCGACTTGTGTATGCACGGGTGCTTTGTCTTTACGGCGCTGCTCTGGATGAAGTTTCCAGCATGTGGCTCTTTGGTGGCCACTTTGGTCGCAATGGGTGCAAAAGTTCTTTTTCCTCCAAACCTGCTTAACTGATTTCTTTTCCTGTTAGGGAGAAGGCTTTTCGTGCCTCTTCCTCCTTTGTGCTGCCATCCTCTTCCAGCACTTAGAAATCACATGGTTATTTAAACCACAAAAATAACAAGTTTTACGATGCCATATTTTACGACCATGGTTATCGACATTCTTGTAATCAAAATGCACTCTGGAATAATGAGACTTAGTATACCTTCTGGGATGGTCTCTGGTGCGCTCATTATGATGGGAGCTCGCCTCGGTTCCTTCACTGCAACGACTACCGTGGAACGATGGCGAAGTGTCCCTATCATTCCTCTTCCTTGGAGATTTCATCATTATCTGTTTTCCCTTAATGTCCTTCGAACATCCTTCGCCAGTGTACCCCAAACCTGCATAACGAGGTCGTTGCACAACCTCCAATGGTTCGGTGATGCCTTGGCCACGAATGCCAAGTCCTCCTCCTCTGTACCCCATTTTGGTGAGGAGTTTCATGCCAATACCTGTGATGGGTATCTCCACACTTCCAACTGAAATTATATCATGTGAAGAAACTGAAGAAAAATCAACAATGTTTACCTTAGGTGTTGATGGCGAAACAGATGGAGAAAGCTGTTGTAAGCCCTCGTCGCGCTTCACTTCTATCACTGCCTCTGACACGGCTTGTAGCTGAAGCTGCATCTGCTGCATCTCCTCCTTCTCTTTCTGTAGGAATGCTTTTAAGGCATCATGATCTCTCTGAAGAGTTTCGTTGTTGCGTTTCAAATCTTCCCACGCCTCTGTCGTGGCTTGCAACTGAAGCTGCAACTGCTGCTTCTCTTCCTTCTCTTCCTGTAAGAATGCCTTCAAGGCATCATGATCTGCTTGCAGAATTTCATTGTTGCGCTTCCAATCTTCCAACTCTTCTGTTGTGGTTTGCAACTGAAGCTGCAACTGTTGTTTTTCCTCCTTCTCTTTGTGTAGGAGGGTCTTCAATTCTTCGTTCTCTGCTGCTTGTTTTTCGTAAGCCTCGTACAATATGTCCGCTTTCTCGGACACCCTGAGCATGGTTTCGTACATGTCCTTGACACTTTCCATGGCTCAACTCAGCAAACGTTCAATGTTCACGCCTGCAATCCAATCAACAAGAATACCTGCTCTGATACCACTTGATCCAGGGTAAAATCTTAATACCCCTTAACCAAGACCTTTTAATTCGAATGATAAATAGAGTTGCATTTAATTAAGATGTTAAAGAACCTAAATGAACAACTGTAGCTGTAAATAAGAGGAACATAAATGAACAAGATCAGCAATCATAAGAACACGTGGTTTGATGACAGAGTTCGTCTAGGAGGGACTACATCTCCGGGCCTCGGTGTCAAGATGGTGTAGGCCGCTGCATTATGTGTTGTGAGAAGAAGATGTACATGGATATGTTTCCCTATGACATACAAATGATCGACACATGAGCGCAGAGTGGTTGGATTCTTCAAGATATTTTCCATCATAAACTTCACAGACAGAAGGAAGAAAGACCTTATCAACTACTTATAATCTTCACAGTCGACATGGATCACCAATATATCCCATCTCGGCAAACAAGGGATCTCAAAATACACATAGCAAGTAAGAGCATCCCGCCAATGTGGCATAAAAGGGGCTCATACATGGCACAAATCCATAGCTGAAAGTACATCAAAAACAACACAAAGCAAGATCCCACGACTCATGTATCAACCGGGATCTGCAAGACATAATGCATCTCAAAGAAAAATAAATAGAGAAGTACATGGAATCCACATCATATACCTCATGCTGCCATTTGCTTTAAGGTCGAGCTTCTCCGCAATGCAACTGAACACCATCAATCTTGTGGCGTCGAGAAAGTGGAAAACGACTGCTCACATGTAAAAATCTGACACCGGCATAGTCCACTTCCAAAAGTGGCTGGAAAATCGAAAACTCAGATGCAGAAACTGAGCACGCCATTAGACTCGTGGCGCTGAGTAGTGCTGAAACGACATAAAATTTGTCCCATTTGGACAAAGTCAAAATTTCGCCCTCCTGAAAATTGGCCTCAATCAAGGTTCCACCTGCCTCTTTTCTGGGTCATGGTTCCACATGCACCTGCAATAAAAAAAATAATAAATCTGGAAATCTGTGCATCTCCTCGGATTCTGTGCATGCTGCTCCATTTCCTGGGCGCACTGGTCTGCAATTAAAAAAATATTAAAACTCGAATTTCGTGCGCGCTCTCTCGCTCTTCCATCGCTTGGGCGCACTGTGAAAAGACGAGTTTAAATAAAAACTACTGGCAGAATTACCAACAAAGAATCTGTTTGTCGAATGGTAAAAAAATGGAAATCGGTTGATGGAGGTCGGGTGGTCAAATCCCGCCTCCTGCACAAAATCTGCATTCGTTTTTGTAATAAACAATATTATATTGTTTTCTGGGGGGTCGGACCCGCATTGGGCGGCCCACCCCCAACCATCGCCCTTACATGGATGTTACCACGGTTTTAACATATAATATATATATATATTTGTTTTAACAAAATTACGTGTTATGTTGGGGAGCTCCGTGGGGTCCGGCGGGGGTCATGGCCCGCCGGCCCATAAACATATATTTTGTTAATATGTTGATCGTTGGTTGAGTGGAGTGGCGGGGGTGGTGGCCCGCCACCTCTTTTTTTTAATTAATTTTTTTTTTTAATAAAACAAAATGTGAATTTTTGAAAAATCTGATTTTGACCATAGGAGTCATTTTAACCAGGCCACAATTTTTCCCGGAACCTAGCCTGAGCTTGCCGGAATCCGGTGGCCGAAAAAAGTCCAATTCGTGCCTTCCTTAAGGCTATCCAGTCACCAAGTCAACCTGGAACTTTGACCGCTTATAACTTCTTCATACAGACTCGGAATTGAGTGTCGTCTGCGCCGTTGGATTCAGAATTACGAGATCTACAACTTAAACTTGGTTCAAGAGATTTTTGAGCATTTTGATTTTTGAGCCTTGTACTCAGGCCACTAGTACCTGTACCTGATTATTCCACCTGGATCAAAGCTCCCCACTGAGGAGCTTTTGGTCCTCCAAAAGCATCAAGATTTACGTATCATCAACGGTTTGCAACTGTCGTTGAAAGGCGCATCCCCACATGACTCCTTCACCTGGCGTACTTCGGAATCAAGATGCAAAGCCATCATGTACAACTGCTACAATGTGATGTCTGAAAAGGCACATCCCTTGAAGACTCCTTCACCTTACGTACTTCAGAATCAAGATGCAAAGCCATCATCTGCACCTGTGGAAATGCAAATGTCTGAAAAAGCACATCCCTTGAAGACTCCTTCACCTCACGTACTTCGGAATCGAGATGCAAAGCCAACACCTGCAACTGCTGAAATGCAAATGTCTAAAAAGGCACATCCCATGAAGACTCCTTCACCTCACGTACTTCGGAATCGAGACAAGTCAACACCAATCGCTTCAAAGAAAATGTCTCAAAAATAGATCCACATGAAAGACCACTTGCCACCCTGGACCGAGATGCAGTTAACACTCGCAATCATGAAATGCAATGTCAGTGCGCATCCCTTAAAGACTCCTTCACTTCTGTTCTTCGGAATCAGAATGCCAACACCTGCCTAAAGCTGCAACGAACATTACATTCTCAATGTGACCAATAATGACCCAGATGTTTCCATACTTGCCACGAGTTTATAACATGTACTCAGTGGTCAAGCTTACAACAAAATGGAAATCATACATCAACAAAATTACAAGACCAGACCTCATCGTCGCATTTCGAAGTGATGGCAAAACTCCTCATCACTTTTACATGAAAGAAATGCATCAGACGACTCATACAACATGACCAAAACATAATCATCATGTCTCGAAGTGATGGCAACATCTCATCACTTTTACATGAAAGAGATCTAACACACGACATATAAAACAAGGCCAAAAAGAAATGTCATGGTCACTTAAACGAGTGATGGAAACACATCATCACTTTCATAATAAAAATGCGACAAATGACTTACAAGCATGGCCATGACAAGCTTAACATATCTAGAAAAAACAATCTAGAAGAACCACTTCTCATTTATTAAAACGAGTGGATCATCCCCTTGTGGCGAACTTGCTTGTCGATCAGCTCTTTCGACTTGTGTATGCACGGGCTCTTTGGTTGTACGGCACTGCTCTGGATGAAGTTTCCAGCATGTGGCTCTTTGGTGGCCACTTCGGTCGCAATGGGTGCAAAAGTTCTTTTTCCTCCAAATCTGCTTAACTGATTTCTTTTCCTGTTGGGGAGAAGGCTTTTCGTGCCTCTTCCTTCTTTGTGCTGCCATCCTCTTCCAGCACTTAGAAATCACATGGTTATTTAAACCACAAAAATAACAAGTTTTACGATGCCATATTTTACGACCATGTTTATCGACATTCTTGTAATCAAAATGCACTCTGGAATAATGAGACTTAGTATACCTTCTGCGGTGGTCTCCGGTGCCATCATGATGATGGGAGCTCGCCTCGGTTCCTTCACTGCAACGTGCACTGCCGTGGAACGATGGCGAAGTGTCCCTATCATTCCTCTTCCTTGGAGAGTTCATCATTATCTGTTTGCCTTTGATGTCCTTCGAACATCCTTCATCAATGTACCCCAAACCTGCATAACGAGGTCGTTGCACAACCTCCAATGGTTCGGTGATGCCTTGTCCACGAATGCCAAGTCCTCCTCCTCTGTACCCCATTTTGGTGAGGAGTTTCATGCCGAAACCTGTGATGGGTATCTCCACACTTCCAACTGAAATTATATCATGTGAAGAAACTGAAGAAAAATCAACACTGTTTACCTTAGGTGTTGATGGCGAAACAGATGAAGAAAGCTGTTGTAAGCCTTCGTCGCGCTTCACTTCTATCACTGCCTCTGACACGGCTTGTAGCTGAAGCTGCATCTGCTGCATCTCCTCCTTCTCTTTCTGTAGGAATGCTTTTAAGGCATCATGATCTCTCTGAAGAGTTTCGTTGTTGCGTTTCAAATCTTCCCACGCCTCTGTCATGGTCTGCAACTGAAGCTGCAACTGCTGCTTCTCCTCCTTCTCTTCATGTAGGAATGCCTTCAAGGCATCATGATCTGCTTGCAGAATTTCATTGTTGCGCTTCCAATCTTCCCACGCTTCTGTTGTGGCTTGCAACTGAAGCTGCAACTGTTGTTTTTCCTCCTTCTCTTTATGTAGGAGGGTCTTCAATTCTTCGTTCTCTACTGCTTGTTTTTCGTACGCCTCGTACAATATGTCCGCTTTCTCGGACACCCTGAGCATGGTTTCATACATGTCCTTGACACTTTCCATGGCTCAACTCAGCAAACGTCCAATGTTCACGCCTGCAATCCAGTCAGCAAGAATACCTGCTTTGATACCGCTTGATCCAGGGTAAAATCTTGATACCCTTAACCAAGACCTTTTAATTCGGCTGATAAATAGAATTGCATTTAATTAAAGACGTTAAAGAACTTAAATGAACAACTGTAGCTGTAAATAAGAGGAACATAAATGAACAAGATCAGCAATCATGAGAACACGTCGTTTGATGACGGAGTTCGTCCAGGAGGGACTACATCTCCGGGCCTCGGTGTCAAGATGGTGTAGGCCGCTGCATTATGTGTTGTAAGAAGAAGATGTACATGGATGTGTTTCCCTATGACATACAAGGAAAAATTGCCCTCACGCAGGAGTGGCTTGACTTCTTTAAGAGATGTTCCACTGCGGAACTCTCATACATAAAGAAAGACTCCTATCAGTATGACCATAGCTGACATGTAGCAAACAAGAGTATCCCGCCAATCCTGGCAAACAAGGGATCTCAACAATACACAGCAAATAAGAGCATCCCGCCAATGTGGCATAAAAGGGGCTCATACATGACACAAATCCATAGCTGAAAGTACATCAAAATAACACAAAGCAAGATCCCTCAACTCATATATCAACCAGGATCTGCAAGACATAATGCATCTCAACGAGAAATAAAGAAAGAAGTACATGGAAATCACCTCATATACCTCATGCTGCCATTTGCTGAAGGCTGAGCAGCTCTGCGGCAGAATCTGAAAGCACCATCAATCTTGTGGCGTCGAGAAAGTGGAAAACGACTGCTCACATGTAAAAATCCGACACCGGCATAGTCCACTTCCAAAAGTGGCTGGAAAATCAAAAACTCAGATGCAGAAACTGAGCACGCCATCAAACTCGTGGCGCTGAGTAGTGCTGAAACGACATAAAATTTTTCCCATTTGGACAAAGTCGAAATTTCGCCCTCCTTAAAGTTGAGCCTCAATCAGGGTTCCGCCTGCCTCTTTCTAGGCTCATGGTAGTATGTCGTCCGCATTAAAAAATAATAAATCCGGAATCCAAAATGAGCCGCCCATTCCCCGGGCGCACTGATCTGCAATTAAAAAATATTAAAACTCGAATTCCGTGTGCACTCCTTGCTCCTCCATGCTTGGGCGCACAGTAAAAAGACGAGTTTAAATAAAAATCGCTGGCGGAATTACCAACAAATGGCCGTTGGCGTGTTGGTTAAAAATTGGAATTAGTTAAGAGAGGTCGGGGGGTCAAATCCCGCCCCTCTTAAAATGGCCTGCGTTTTGTTTTAAAGCCCAACAAATAATTTAAATGGGCGCGTTGTTTGTTTTAAAAGCCATATATGGGGGGGGGGGAGGGGGGGTCGGGTCCGCATTGGGCGGCCCGCCCAACAACCCACGGCATTTGTATTAAAATGGAATTCGTTGGTTTTTTTTTTTTTTTTTAAATATGCTGGCGGTTGTTTTAAGTTGGGCCGCCCGTGGAGCCGGCCGGCCCACGTGGCCGGGCGGGTTCGATTCCCGCCGGCCCATTTAAATATGGTGCCATATATGCCGACGGGGGTGGCGGGGGTCACGGCCCCCACCCCCTTTTGTTTTTAATAATTTTTGTTTTAAATAAAACAGCTTGACCATATTTAAAAATTTGGTTTTGGACCGTAGGGGTCATTTTAAGCAGGCGACAATTTCGCCCGGAATCTGGCCTGAGCTTGCCGGAATCCGGTGGCCGGAAAATGTCCAATTTGTGTTCTCTTTAAGGCTGCCCAGTCACCAAGTCAACCTGAAACTTTGACCGCTTATAACTTCTTCATACGGACTCGGAATTGAGTGTCGTCTGAGCCGTTGGATTCAGAATTACGAGATCTACAACTTCAACTTGGTTCGAGAGCAATCTGAACACTTTGATTTTTGAGCCTTGTACTTAGGCCACTTGTACTTGTACCTGATTATCCACCTGGATCAAGGATAGATGGGAGGAAATGTGTTCAGACTTCTAATAGTTTCACACTTGTGCTGAATCCAAGCTATAACATGTAAGGTAATGAAGAGATACATTACCATAGGTCCTCATGGGCACTTGGGCACAAAAAATGTAATTACACAAACTAAATGACTAAAGTCAGTGTGTGTTGATAATGAAATTAAAAATGTAATTGCACACACTAAATGACTAAAGTCAGTGTGTGTTGATAATGAGATTAAATAAAGAGCATTTTTTAGTGGAGTGACCTTCGAATTCCAAGATGTTAGGCAATCAACATAAAGAAGCGGGTTTGTTTTAGAATTTTAGCTATCTCATTTTTTAAAATTTGAATTAATTTGGAGTCATTTTCCTAGAGAAATTAATTCCAGTTTTAAATTTAAATTTAAATTTTGTATAGCAAAGATTTGTTGGAATTGCAAATTTATGTGGTGTATTTTACACAATCCAAGTGTCCAAGTAAATTTTCAAGGCATTGTATCCTTTATGCATTCAAAAATACAATTTTAAAAATGAAAAGTTAGGCATGCTATATGCATATCTAGAACCAATATAGATCCATTTTGAAGAGGATTAAATTTTTCGAGGCCCATATTTTTTTTCAAATTTTGCACTCTAAAAGCTACCTTTAGCCTTGTGGGCTTTAAAATTTTATTTCTTTCTTTCTAATCTTTCCAAAAGTAATTACAGTTGCATTTGCATAGCTAGTGTTGGTCCCACAATAACCAGTGACCATATAAGTTAACCCTAGTTAAGAAGTCTTTACGTAAAGGATGGTCATTTGTAAACAAAAAAATGCCCAATAACGTGTGTACCAGTGACCATATAAGTTAACCCTAGTTAAGAAGTCTTTATGTAAAGGATGGTCATTTGTAAACAAAAAAATGCCCAATAATGTGTGAGGTACATGATTTAAGGTTGGACATTATCATAATTAGTTAAAACAATTTTGTGTGGGAGAGTTATCTTAAGAATTTTGATTTGAAGGAATACCTACTAAGTATATGATATGCATTTATAGTTTGGAAAATTTTCACATTATTCAATTGTTTAGTTTACATATATTTATTTTGTATGTAGAATGGAAAAATTATAAATCTCAATTTCATATTAACAAAGTATAAATATAAAGGAAAAAAATTATATATATATATATATAACAACCATTAAGAGTATGTGTTTTTTTTGGTAAAATGTTAAGGTTTAAATTCAAAGAGAATTAAAATATATATGATGATGATGATGATGGTGGTGGTTAACATCCACTAAGACCAATATTTGGTCTATCAGACCTAAAGAAAAGAGTTATTTAGTTTGATTTAAGATTTTATTCCTATGCTCAAAAATCTTGGAGAGAAGCCTCCCGAACTCACTATAATTTTGACATCTTAAAAGGCTAGGAAGGTTAGTATTGCAACAAAGATTATGAAACTGAGCTCTAATGTGGTTGTACGTTGGGCACTCTAAGAGGAAGTGATTTTCATCATCGATGTTCATATTCTGACAGAGATGGCAGATCCTTTCCATCCATGGTGTTTTAGGAACTGTCCAACAACTTGTTTCACCATGGAGCTCATGAGAGTTCGTTCTAATCTTGGCTATATTAATTTTCTTCTTTGAGCTACTTAAAAAAGAGAGATACTTTTGATCTTCTAGGGTGGGGTTGATGACCTCCTTATAATATCTTAATTTTCTTTTAGTTGCTAGATCTTTCTCACACCACATTTTTTCTTTGAACTTAGAAGAAACAATTTTTTTAATGTTATTAATGTTTTGCAATGCAACATTCTCGTCGATCTCCCAATGGTTTAACCAAGCCCTAGTTTCTTTATACCAACCTCTTTTAAGCCTTAGGTGGTTTTGGCTGGAATTTAAAGCTAGCTTAGGAAGTCTATGGTCTCCTATGCTTTTGAGCTTGTGCTTGTACAACAGAAGCCTAGTCATAGCTAGGCTCTCGATAGGGGAAAGACCCACTTCTATCAGGAGAATAGGATAGGGTGTATTGCTTTTAATTTTAAGGTTATACGTTATAAAGCGCTTCTGTATTTGCTCAATATTTCTCCAGGATTCTCTAGAGATGCTGCAACCCCAAACCTCACATCCATATAAGATAACAGGAGTGACTAAAGTTTCAAAGAGGAACTTCTTTCTATCCCACATTACGAGGTTTGTCGTTTTACAATTATTTTCAAGACCAAAATAGGCTTTCCACCCCCCATTAATCCTTTTCTGAATGCTATAGTTCCACTTCTTAAGGATTTCTGCTCTACAATGGCTATGTCTGTTAACACTGACAAAACAAAAGTTATGATTATCAAATCCAAGAAGGACACTTACGCTAATTTTATGTATGACAATAGTAACTTGGAGGAAGTGTCTTCTTACAAGTACCTAGGAACTGATATTCATCACAAGTATCCCCAGTATTAGAAATAGGGATAATGAGACTCTGAGTCCAAGGTTTAGGGAACCCTTGCTAGGCAAATGGGATTCTTTTGACTATAAGGATTATCTTCAATGGGATCTCTATGCATGACAAAATTTAGAGTTATGAGTAAAGGCCTACGATCAGAGTCAAGCTCGTGGTCATCTAAGATGTCAAAATTTATTATTTCGTTGTATAAAGGGAGATCAGAAATAACATAGTCTACTACGCTGCTCCCAAGCCCATGGATGTAGTTCATCTGGCTAGAATTGGGCCACTTCTTTAGACCATTGCAAATTATGAGATCCTGAGCACTTCAAAACTTGACTAGCTCCGACACAAACAAATTATCCCCGAGGTCTTCAGAGCTCCTTTTGTACCGGCTAGCTAGAGTAAGGTCTTTGTCTAACCAAAGAGGATTGGGGTTGGAATGATTGCTTAAAAGAATAGCTTGGTTGCTTGAAGTTTGAGCATTAAAGTCACCCATTAGAAGGATATTACCTTCATTCCTTAGGCTATAAATATCATTCTCTAAACCATTGTAAGGACTATTTTTATCTAGATTATTTTTCTTATAGAAGTTAGAATTAATGGGGGGAAATAACATATTGCTTTGTAGGTCTTTTTATCATTAATTTCAGTAATCTCAATCCAACTATTTTGGTTGTAAGGGTCGTTTTTATAAATCCTAGCATGGGGGGGGATGTTCTTCTTAATGTAGAAAGCTATGCCCCCAATGCCTCTATGGGAGGATCGCTTGTTCCAGGTAAACCATAGTGCAAAGCCATCTATGTTAGGGACCTTAGATTCTTCATGCTCCCAAGTTTCAACAAGAAATATAATATCAACATCATTTGAGATCCAACTTAGCTTGGGGCCTTTGTTCCATGGAAAAAATCGCATATATCAATTTAATATCTAATTTAGTCATAATCTTAAAATTAAATTATCATTATTATTATTATTCTTTTTCAAAAATATTAAAAATAAATCAATAACAAACTTAATTTAATTTAGATATTAAAAAATAATTAAATATATTTATCCTTACTTTATTGTGGAGATTCTTGATTTGTATATAGGATTTGTTATAATATTATGGGCCATTATTATGACTTATCAATACTACATGCCTAAAAAACCATAACTCATTTTATATGACACTTATTCATATAACATTTTTTTTAATTAATTAATTTAATTAAAAGGATAAAAAATACCTAACTATTTTGGAGATAAATCTCAATCGTTGATCTATGTATACTACTATGAAAATTCTAGAATATTTCATGGAGGTTAAATCCTTACCACCCACCCAATAATTATTGATAATTAAATTAAAAGTCTTGAAAACCATTCCAAAATATGCTTATCTAAATAATTAAATTTTAAAATTTTAAAATTAATGAAAATTTTGTTAAATTTCTCATCATATAATAAAATGTCTATTTTTAAAAAATATATTAATTTAATTTAATGGCTCAAGGCTTTTTATTTCAAGTTAAGATGGATGAGGATTTGTTGACTTTTTTATTGTTTTAATCCACGGCCTAGATTGATTCTCAAGGGAATATGCTCAACATATGCTTAGTATTAATTTTTGTCAACAGTTGTAGTGTATTACAAGGTTTTTAGGTTGCATTGACTTTCAATGAATTTAAAAAATTTAGATTCATGCCACGTGGCTCCCTCTCACCAATTTCTTAGGGATTTGATATTATTCCAATTCCAATAAGTTCCTCCATGATAAGTTCATCATTATTATTTATAACTAACATTTATATATAAGCAAATTTTATTTAGCAAAATGGTCAATTTTACAATAAGATATGTAATTCCTTTTTTTTCTTAAGTTAAAGTTGACCCATGTCAAAACAACAACAGACAAATGTCCAATGAAAATGGAAAAGGTAGACAATACCTAACCTAACCAATTTCAAAATGAGACATCTTGAGTATAAAAAAAATACTCTATGACAATTAAATTTATATTTTTTTGTTGTAGTAAAAAATGAAAAACTCAAATATTATAACATTTTGATGAAGAGGAATACAGATTTTCCACAATATCATAGAATATTCTCTAACACTGTGAAAAATTTGGATTCCTCTTCATCAATTGATAACCACAAGAACTTAAAAACCAAACTTATAACAATTTTTTATATATAATATTTTGATAACCACAAGAACTTAAAAACCAAACTTATAACAATTTTTTATATATGATATTTTGTATAACAATTCAACTTGTGTAAAGAATATTATTTTAACAAAGGCTTATTGATACTTGTAAAAAATCATTATTAACACAAGTTATAATAAAAACATATCGTATAAATGCTACTTGATATTAGTAAAAAATTCATTATTTACTCAATTAACTTAACTCTAGTAAAAATGTCTTTAGAAATTCTCATTAATAGGTTCTACATGTATGAAGTTTGACATTGGGGGAGTGAGGGCATGTGGAGAAATCTATATAAACTCAATAATATAATATTGATGTTTCTAATAATAAATTTGGCATGAATAATTTTTTATTAAAATACATGTTTTTAACAACTATCAACCTATTCAATTTTTATTAACGTGATTAATTTTCTAAGTGTTTAGTATTTTTTTATATTTTTTTATTTTAAATATTAAATATTTAAATTTATTTCTATTTTCATAATATATATATATATATATATATATATATAGTATTTAATATGAAAACATTTTTCCTTATTATCCTCTCGCTTGCAATTTTACTGCAGGGACCTCTCACACAGGTTTGCACTGCAAACTGTTCAACAGGCAGACTGGCTCACTGAGTTTCTTCTTGCTCCTTTAAGAGACCCTATGCGAACCCATACACGAACCTAATATCACGTTCACACTTTTTTCGGCTCTCGCTGCGGCTTCCTTCGCCTTTTCTGGCCTACTCCGTGTCCCTCGATGATTTTGTGAATGTCTGGCGAACTTTCGGCGATCAAAAAGAAATCAATACTACCTCAGTGGACATTCATAAAGCTCAGAGTTACAGTTCTTCTCATGCGGAACAAATACGTCCCTCTTTATTGATATTCAAAAAATGATTTTACAATCAGATTACAGACTTATGGACTTCAGATCTCTTTCCAGAGATTGACTGCAGTGGCATTTACCAGATTTGCTACTCAATAAATGAGTGAGCAATACTGGAGGCTTTCTGGCCAGTTGCAGACTCTGTCTCAAAGAAAAAACACACCAGTTTTACAAACAGACTCAATCTATGAACAGGCCACTTTAGGTTCTTGCCTATGCCGAGCACATAGACACGCAGGCTTCTCTGATCACCTAAGGACTTGAGTCTTAGCACCGTGATGCAAGCAGATCGCAAAACTTTGCGCAGATGCAGAGCAGGGAGCTTCGGCTCGACTTAGACTCAAACACAAATGACTCTAGACTCTAGACTCTCCGAATGTGAATGCCAAACAATGAGCCTGAACCCTCCTTATATAGGAAAAGAGGGGGGACAAGCATTCGTTTGGTCCATCGGATTGTTGACACGTGGAGGAGAATCATGGATTTCATGTAACACCGAAGTGACATCCACACCGAGATTCGTCCGTCTGACACTAACATGTGAAGTGTGTGTACATAACACAGTGGATACCTTATCTGTACAAGGCCCACGAGGAAACAGAATAATTATATATAGAGAGGATGTTTTTCGGACAAGTGAAAAGCCCTCGAGAAAAGACCTGTCACTGTAAACCTGTGACTGGGTATTATTACACTATGGATAATTTTTTTTTAGCAGATTCCACTAGAACCGCTTGTACTGGTTTCATCCTGATCAAGGATAGTAATATCGGGAAACCGGAGTCTTGGATACAGATCATCGTCCCAAGCTTTTGTGTAAATCTTCTGACAATCATGGGTTTATTTAAAATGATCTGATGTTTTACTTTGGTTAGAACCAACCATTGTAATTGCCTTTTCTTGTAGCAATTTAATATTGGATTTACAAGTTTATACTCAAGTTGGCTCAAATCACGGACTGTTTGACACGGACTATGAAAGCATTCTCCCCAAGTGCTTTCTAGACAATCATTGCATTGGCTTTGAAAATATGATTCATAGTAAATTGGATCCATGCCATATGCACTTGGTCCATAATCAAACCACCAGTCACATGTCCAGGGGCAAGCATAGTGGGATTAGTTTATCCAGGTAGGTCCAAATCTAAGCTTGGTGTGGTGAGTTTCACCGCACCCATCCTTATTCAGCAGATCCCACCATAGTTGTTTGTATCCTGCAAAATTGTAAACTGTGTCAGGAAAAATCAAGTCAGGATTACTACCTAGCCATGTCTGGTATCTTCCTCCAGTATACTCTCCGAGCCACCTTGTCCGGTTGATTGTATAAGACTTATAGTAGATTCTTGTTCTGTCACTTCCACCAGTACAAATGACTGACAGATCACAAAAATCTTGCGAGAGGGACCTTTCTGCTTCATAGGAGTAGGTCATACTTATGGAATATATCATGTCATGTATCCACTTATTTCCTTTGGGGTAGACCCACCTTTTAGGTACAAGATGCATAATATCAGTGTGGCTCTGTAGATTTGCATCAAGTACTTTTGTTTTTCGGAGTTGCCATGTAGGCCTCCATTTCTCTTTTTAGACAACCCATGATTCATCATCTGAAATAGACCTGAGTGTCTCTTTTTGCTGTGCATGATCCCATTCTGTGATGATAACCATAACATGGTTATGATTTTCTTCTTCTTGTTGTTCTTGATGCTGGATGAATTCTCTGCTGAGAAAGTCTGGCAGAGAATTATCAATTCCCTTAATATGCTCGACCTTAAAGTCAAAATTAGCAAACAAAGCTTGCCATCTTGCAAATTTAGCATCTTCAGGGTTTTTGATAGTTTTATTCAAAACTTTATCTAAGGCCTTAACATCGGTCCTTAGCAAGAAGAATCTATTATCTAGATGAATAGAGAACTTACTGACACAATTCCAAGCAGCTTTAACTTCTTGTTCTATTGTGGAGTAATTCTTCTCAGCTTTACTCCATGTTCCAGATGCATACTGCACAACTCTTTCTTCTTCTTTCATACTTTTTTCAGTAGGTCTCTGTTTGAGCACACCTCCCCAACCAATATTGCTGGCATCTGATTCTACAATTTTGAAATATCCATCTTCTGCAACATGAAGAATGGGGAGCTTTCTTACCTTAGCCTTGATTTTTCTGATTGATTCTGTATGAGCTTTTGTCCAAGGCTTAGGATTCTTTCTGAGTCTCTGGTTTAGGAGAGACCTGTCAATTGCACAATTTGGATAAAAATTACTTACATAATTTAAAGAGCCCAAAAATCTTTGCAGTTGGGTTTTATCCAGAATGATGTCTGGAAATTTATCTGCAAACTCAATAGCATGATTCTGTAAAGAAATTAATCCATTATCTATAGTGTGCCCCAAGAATTTGATCTTAGTCTTACACAATTCCATCTTTTTCTTACTTAAGACTAAGCCATTTTTCTTTACTAATCTCATAAAAATCTTTAGATACCTGAAGTGATCTTGAAGATTTTTTGAGAATATTAGGAGATCATCAATGTATGCTAGGAGCCATTCTGCATAACGTTTGAAAATAGAATCCATTACCTTCTAGAACTTAGAAGGTGCATGCTTCAGTCCGAATGGCATCACATTCCATTCATAGTGGCCTCCAGGAATGCTGAATGCCGTTTTCCACTTGTCTTTTTCTGATATAGCCACTTGCCAGATGCCAGATTTCAGGTCAAACTTAGAAAATATCTTGGCTCCTGCTATCCTTCCAAAGAGATCTCCCTTATGTGGGATAGGATAAGTATCATCTGCAAGAACAGAATTAAGAGGTTTATAGTTAATGACTAACCTGGGGATGCCTCTTATCTGTTCACTTATTTTATTCACATAGAAGCCATAGCAGTTCCAAGGACTGCTTGACTCCCTAATCAGCTTTCTCTGCAACAGCTAATTTATTTATTTTTCACAGAGCTCTCGATATTATTTGTTCATGGGAATTGCTCTAGATTTGCATGGTCTGCCCGTATATCCTTCTTTGTAGGGAAACTCAATACTATGCTGTTTGTGGTGCCAAAATGTATTTGGCTCCTCTGCACAGCATTGTTCTTCAAACTACTTCTGTAGTTCAGCAATTTGTTTTTGAACTACTGCAGAACTTAACTGATCTTCAATTCTAATCAGGTTCTTGTGGTCTTTCAGTTCTGCAATACTGTCTTCTACTTTTTTGAGTTCCTGCATGGCTTGTACCATGGTGGATATTCTCTTCTTGGAAACATAAGGCAGCTCAATTCTTTTTCCTTTTCCATCAGAAGTAGGCATTGTGATGAAATATCCTGCCTTATTATTTTTGGTTCTCCATGAACCATGAGGCTCTACAGCTGCAAGGAAAACATTTCCTAAGATGCAGTCAACAAGAATATCAGCCACAACAAATTGTGCTTTTAAACAATGGGAATCAAAACAAACCATGGCTTTAGGAATCTCATATTCAAGTGTTTTGTCCCCTAATCCCACAATTTTTCTTTCTGCTTTAGCCCAAAACTTTGAGGGGACGACCTTCTTATCAAGGATATTTACATCTGTGCCTGCAATTAATGCAGTTACATTATAGGTCTTACCATGCACCAAAATATTTACCTTGACATGATGGTGCTGGTATTGGACAGTGAGAACCTGCATTTCCCTGAATCCAAAAATAGGATCAGCTTTTCCTTCAGCAATTTCAACCTTTGGTTGTTCAGGAGCAGAATATGAAGGAGTTCCATGAATAATATAATTAGTATTTCTGCCTGAAACATGATGAACTTCTTCCTGTTTTCCTTTTTCTAATTCAGATACTTTGAATTTGAGGGCAGAAATTTCACCTTTCAGTAAGTGTATCTCTCTACTCACCTCCCCCAAAGTGAGTGCACGAACTTTGCTTTGCTGATGTTGACGGAGATAACTTTTGGTGTTCTGCTCATAAGAAGTATCCAAGAACAAAGACTTCTTAGAGGGTTTTGCAGAGGAGGAAGCACCCGAGGACTGCAAAAAAGCATCAAGCAGCCTGGTCTTCAAATCACCATCATCCATGGCTCGGATCTGAGAAAAAATTTTCATATCATCTTCTGTGGTTTGAGCCATGAAAACTTTAACTTTTTCTGTAAATTCTCCTGCAAGTTGTACATCAGAGGAAAAACCAAAATCTGATGAGAACAATGTTCACATTGACAATTATCTGAATCAGGACATTCACAATAAGCATGAACTTCTTCAATATCAGATTCAGAAGAAGAATAGTCAGAATTAGAAATAGAAGAAGAATCTTCTTGGGCTTGTTGGATCATCAAGCGGGGGCAGTCTTCTGTTTTGTGAAAACTAGAGCCACATCTGCCACATTTATCTTCAGTTTTAACTTGTTGTTTGCCTTTATATTTCTGTTGGGATTTTTGTCCCAAACCTTTTCTTGATTCTTTGGCATCAGGACATAAATTTGTTGTGTGTCCTGTCTTTCCACATATCCAACAAGTTATCTGTTTCATCCTTTTCAGCTTGACATATTTAGGATGAATATCGTATGGCTCATAATAATGAGTCTTTGGGACATATTTAGAGGAGCGTCCCTTGTGAGCAGGTTTTCGGTAAGGCTTGCGAGGCCTTGCAACAGCAGACAATATTTTGCTGTGTCTGTGATAAGTATAAGGCTGATAACTTCTGGAAGTCTTTTTAGCCTTTTTCTTTATTTTGCGCCTTTTTACTAATGGGTCATCAATTGTGATCCCATACCTGCTGCAAAAAGATTTAGTACCAGGCAATCTATTCAATTTATCAATAGATTTATTCATTTTAGAACTGGTACAAAGAGTAATCAATACTCTAGTTATTATGTTGTACATCTGACCCCATAAATATGTTTCCAGTGGCAACTGGAAAGCATCCTGTAATTTGAGAATGTCTACCAGCTTGGAAGGAAATGCTGCAAGGTAGACTTGCTTCTAGAGAATGTTCTTGGGGTCCTTAACCATGAAGATTCTTTACATCCAATCTCTATGGAAATCTTCATACTGGTTAATATTGCGACACTTCAGATTCATGAGGATCATTTCATTTTGATCTGAAATGTTTGGGTCATCTCCACAGAATGCCTGTTGAATTAGTGTTGTGAGGGCACCAATCATATTATTCATGGCTTTGCCATCTTCATGAAATCTTACATATCCATTTTCATCTTTCAACACCTCAGCTTCCATGGATGCTATGAGAGTGAGAGAAGACTCTAGTTCCCACCATCTGGCTAGAGTTCCTGTAAAACATGGAATGAGGGATTTACATGCCTCTACTTCAGATTTACAATCTATGCACATCAACTTATACTCTGTGATCACCTGATCAATGACTTGTTTGATCTGCGCAGAGGATAAGTTATCTATATTCCATTATTTATGGCTCTGGGGATAGAAGGTTTCTCTTGCAGGAATTTTTCCAAGGCCATTTAAGTCAGGAGGAGAGTACCTGGTATATTGGGCTTCAAGGGGCTCATATACAGGTAAGACATGATCTTCAGATTCTGACTCATGGAACAGAGAGGAAATGGTTATTTTAAACTTTGGAGACTCTGGAACAGATTCTTTGGGAAATAAGCTGGGAAATCTATCAACACTTTTCTGGATTTGCACAGCTTTCCCTTTGTGGAGAAATCCTGAAGGGATTGGCTTGTCTAGCTTCTTTTCTTTTTCCTTCTGGATTTTCTCAGACAAGTCTGTCACAAATTGCCGAGTAGAAATAGACTGATCTATAATACAACTTTCTACATCATCAACCTTCTGTAAAGACTTCAAAGAAAAATATTTAACTACTGAACAACTGTATTGTACAGAATTTAATGCCTTATTTACATCATTCAAATAAACTTGCAATTGATCCATCTGTTTCTTTACAACAGAAGCTTTAGCGACATTTTTGTCTAATCCTGTGATGGCAGTGTTAGTCCAGTTTATTTTTTCACTTACAGTCTGGAATCTTCTTTCAATTCCTACCAGGTTTTCCTTTTGGACTATAAGGTATACATTAGCTGAATTTTGTCCTTCACCTAGGACAATTCCTTTGAAAGGAGGATAGCTGGTGGCTATTTCTAGCTTACTACCATCAATTGTTGTCCATGAATGACCAATAGACGATGTAGGTTCATTCATTAATACAATTTCTGATTCTTTAACCTTTTTCCAAGAGTAGAAAGAAATCCAAGTCTTTCTTTCTTCCATATATTGTTTCCATTCTAAGGCTAAAGCTTTCTTTTGTTCTGGAGTATGCCTAACAGCAAATTCATCTGCTTCTGGGTGAGTAAAGAAATCCCAATTTATCATCTGCTTCATCCATTGAGCAGGGATTCTGTGTTTCTCACAACCATCCATTAGTGTATAAAACTTCTGGATTTCTGGGACAGATGGTCTTTTGACATCTTCTGGCAAATCTTTAAATCTGCATTCTGGGATCAGAAAATCATTTTGATTTTAATACCCTAAACCATGCTTATCTTTAGGGGATTGCATATTCATGAATATCTCAGTGAGTCTGTGATCTTCATCTTGCAGAGAAGGAACTAGGTGCATCATAAGCACATGGTCATCTTCATGGGGAAAAGGGATATCAAAACATTTCGAATTCGGACAGGGGGTGACTGATGTAGACGGAGGTGCATCACCTGTTCTAGGATTATGGTTCTGATGTCTAATGACCATTTCAGCAAGATGTTTGAGATTTATAGAGTGATGGCATTGAGTTCATTCAACTTGTAATGGATTAAAATTGACTAATAAAGCAAACTCAAACAAAGTTGTATGATGACAAGAAGTATTTACAATACTGGAACATGCAGTATCAAATGAATTAGGAGGTATATACAGTGGAGACTTTTTACATTCTGTGTCAATCCTACGCCTGTCTATTGTAGATCTTCTTGGGAAAGATAAAGTGGCTGAGGATTGATTTTCAGAAATATTTGCAGAATTAATTTTTTGTATGGCGAGAGGCTTTGGATTTGGTACTACCCAGTGTTCAGGAAAAGACAGATCTTCCCATTTGATGGCTTGGTGTTCAACCTTTTGGTTCTTTGCATCTGTCATGACTACAACACTGGTTTTAGACTCTCGGCTGGGGGCATGGAGGACTGCTGGAAATAAAGTACCGGTGTGACGGAAACAACCTCTGAACTGAATGGCGATATTGTTTCTTCTTTTCTTCATATCAAATCAAGTGGTTTGGATTTGCAGTTGTAGGATATCAGCCAATGTTTCATCAAACACATTTACAGAGAATTTGGGATAACAATCAAACCAGACTGGGCCATTTGATAATTGTGCAACTATTCCTCCAATGAGGGAATCAGTTTACTTATTATGTGTTAGATCTCTGACAGTTGCTAACACATATGTCTCTACCCCTTGATGAATAAGGGCTTGGATTCCTACTCTGATGCATCCAAGATGCAGGAATTGAGTTCCCAACTTTCTAGCTTCTGCTTGGAGCTCCTTGGGATTTATCAAAGGGATTAACTATACACGGTCAGAGTTTTCTTCTATTGAGCTTATGGATTCTTTAATTGTGATTCTGGTGGCGGCTTTCAAGTGCCAAACTCCCAGATCATTATAAACCTGAGATGCAGAGATCTTGGGTAGAACCCATCTAGCCTGAGGCTCAGTTTCTTCGTACAAATGCTCTGACTTATTTATTACTTGACTACTACTAGAAGAAAACATTTCTCTGAGAGGGTCTTGTTGAGCTTTATCTTGCTCTTCAAGTTCTTGGAAAGATACAGATTTTCTGAAAGGGTCCATTTATACTTCAAAAAATAAAGAGAGAATGATTATAAGAACTGACCTTTTCATGAACCAGTTGACAAACTGTACTGGCTTTGATACCAATTTTACTGCAGGGACCTCTCACACAGGTTTGCACTGCAAACTGCTCAACAGGCAGACTGGCTCACTGAGTTTCTTCTTGCTCCTTTAAGAGACCCTATGCGAACCCATACACGAACCTAATATCACGTTCACACTTCAATTGATTTCTTTTTTATCGCCGAAAGTTCTCCAGACATTCGTGAAATCACCGAGGGACACGGAGTAGGCCAGAAAAGGCGAAGGAAGCCGCAGAGAAAGCTGAAAGAAGTGTGAACGTGATATTAGGTTCGTGTATGGGTTCGCATAGGGTCTCTTAAAGGAGTAAGAAGAAACTCAGTGAGCCATTCTGCCTATTGAGTAGTTTGCAATGCAAACCTGTGTGAAAGGTCCCAGAAGTAAAATTGGTATCAGAGCCAGTACAATTTGTCAACTGGTTCGTGAAAAGGTCAGTTCTTATAATCATTTTCTCTTTATTTTCTGAAGTATAAATGGACCCTTTCAGAAAATTTGTATCTTTCCGAGAACTTGAAGAGCAAGATAAAGCTCAACAAGACCCTCTCAGAGAAATGTTTGCTTCTAGTATTAGTCAAGTAATAAATGAGTCAGAGCATTTGTACGAAGAAACTGAGCCTCAGGCTAGATGGGTTCTACCCAAGATCTTTGCGTCTCAGGTTTATAATGATCTGGGATTTTGGCACTTGAAATCCGCCACCAGAATCACAATTAAAGAATCCATAAGCTCAATAGAAGAAACTCTGACCGTGTACAGTTAATCCCTTTGATAAATCCCAAGGAGCTCCAAGCAGAAGCTAGAAAGCTGGGAACTCAATTCCTGCATCTTGGATGCATCAAAGTGGGAATCCAAGCCCTTATCCATCAAGGGGTAGAGACATATGTGTTAGCAACTGTGAGAGATCTAACACATAATAAGTACATTGATTCCCTCATTGGAGGAATAGTTGCACCATTATCAAATGGCCCAGTCTGGTTTGATTATTATCCCAACTTCTCTGTAAATGTGTTTGATGAAACATTGGCTGATATCCTACAACTTCAAATCTAGACCACTGGATTTGATATGAAGAAAAGAAGAAACAATATCGCCATTCAGTTCAGAGGTTGTTTCCGTCACACCAGTACTTTATTTCCAGCAGTCCTCCATGCCCCCAGCCGAGAGTCTAAAACCAGTGTTGTAGTCATGATAGATGCAAAGAACCAAAAGGTTGAACACCAAGCCATCAAATGGGAAGATCTGTCTTTCCCTGAACACTGGGTAGTACCAAATCCAAAGCCTCTCGCCATACAAAAAATCACTTCTGCAAATATTTCTGAAAATCAATCCTCAGCCACTTTATCTTTCCCAAGAAGATATACAATAGACAGGCATAGGATTGACGCAGAATGTAAAAAGTCTCCACTATATATACCTCCTAATTCATTTGATACTGCATGTTCCAGTATTGTAAATACTTCTTGTCATCATACAGCTTTGTTTGAGTTTGCTTTATTAGTCAATTTTAATCCATTACAAGTTGAATGCCCTCAATGCCATCAATCTGTAAATCTCAAACATCTTACTGAAATGGTCATTAGACATCAGAACCATAATCCTAGAATAGGTGAGCACCTCCGTCTACATCAGTCACCCCCTGTCCGAATCTGAAATGTTTTGATATCCCTTTTCCCCATGAAGATGACCATGTGCTTATGATGCACCTAGTTCCTTCTCTGCAAGATGAAGATCCCAGACTCACTGAGATATTCATGAATATGCAATCCCGTAAAGATAAGCATGGTTTAGGGTATTACAATCAAAAGGATTTTCTGATCCCAAAATGTAGATTTAAAGATCTGCCGGAAGATGTCAAAAGACCATCTGTCCCAGAAATCCAGAAGTTTTATACACTAATGGATGGTTGTGAGAAACACAGAATCCCTGCTCAATGGATGAAGCAGATGATAAATTTGGATTTGTTTACTAACCCAGAAGCAAATGAATTTGCTGTCAGCCATACTCCAGAACAAAGAAAGCTTTAGCCTTAGAATGGAAGCAATATATGGAAGAAAGAAAGACTTGGATTTCTTTCTACTCTTGGAAAAAGGTTAAAGAATTAGAAGTTGTATTAATGAATGAACCTACATCGTCTATTGGTCATTCATGCACAGCAATTGATGGTAGTAAGCTAGAAACAGCCACCAGTTATCCTCCTTTCAAAGGAATTGTCCTAGGTGAAGGACAAAATTCAGCTAATGCATACCCTATA